>JAQQSO010004164.1:0-13001 GCA_028658305.1 Pachyuromys duprasi | reverse complement strand
TAACTCGGTGTAGGACTGAAGACCCTATTCAGGGAAACAGGGACTGTTTCAGTCATGATCTTGATGTCTGACTCTTTGACCCTCCCCTATACAAGCTGGGGAGTGACAGACTGGCTAGATCCCAGGGGAGGACATTTCAGCCAGCCCTGAGGAGTCAGGGTAAGCTGGGGTTGGATGGAAGGGAAGGAGGTCCTCCCCTGTTGGTGGACTTGGAGGGGGTGGGGAGGAGGGAGATGAGGGAGGGAGTGGGAGGGTAGGAGGGTCTGAGGGAGAGGGCTACGCCTGGGATTCAAAGTACCTAACCTGTGATTGAGATAAAAATAAACAAATTAAAAAAAAGATTTTTTTCAGGTAAAAGGTCTTTCCACCAAGACTGACAACCTGAGTTCAACCCCCAAGAGAATGGAAAGAAGAAATCAGCTCCCTCTTGTTTTTGCCTTATGTACCCCACACACATGTGTATAAGCACTCACACATAAAAAGAACCACATAAATTAAAAAATTAAAGAACTTTGTTTTACGCTAATAAACAGAAGTTTGAGTAATATATCCTAACGACAGAAAATAGTAGAAATAAAATTTCTCAAAGTCTTGAAACAACTGTATTTTTTGTCTTTAATGTTTTTACTCTTAAAAAAATCATTTGATCACATCTCCGCACACACCCCCGCGAGGGGGAGCAACCTTACCAGGCCAGAGAGGAATACAGTGCAGCTACTCCTGATGAAACCTGATAGACTAGATTCAGAAGGAAGTCTAGGAAGACCTCCCCTATCAGTGGACTAGCAGAGGGGCATGTGAGGAGAGGGGGGAGAAAGGGTGACATCTGGAGGGGCAGAAGGAGGGAGTCACAGGGGGATACAAATTGAATAAAGTGTTGTTATTAAAAATTAAAATGAAAAATGAAAAAATAATTATTTGGAATTTTGTACAGTGTGTTTTGATTATAGTTTTACATATCCATCAAAGCCATTTGTTCTGTCCATATTTTCTTAGAAGTGTAGCCGTCCATTGGAGTGTAGTTGACTTACTAGGGGATAAACTTAGAGAAAATTTACTCTCTCTATCTGGTAGGGATAGGACTTCATATACACCTGCCCTCTCCATGTTGGGATAGGATGTGCCTTGAACCTGCACAGATCTTGCACTTGCTATCATCATAATCTATATGAATATATGAAGACACCCCATTATTTTTGTTTTGTAGTAGTCATCCATTGACTCTGGTTCTTACTACCATTCTGTCCCCTATTTCATAATGATGTTTGAGAATTGGGAGCAGGGAATGTGATATAGATGTATACACATACATATAAATATATATGCATGTTTAGCTTTAGCAAATAATATTGGGTTCTACTCTACAGTATATGAATATATCCATCAGTTCTTGGCCTTACTATTGGTACCAAATTGGATTTCCTCCTGTATAGTGAGACTTAAATTTAACAAGAAAGTGCTTACTTCAAGGATATTAGTGCCGCTGTGCCAAATAGACATGTCTTGCCAGATCAGTCATTATTGTATCTCACAGTGTTAACATTTGGATAAGACTGATGACTACTCTTTTCCTCTGGTAGTATGCTTCATAAATTCCAGCAATGAAACTATCCTATAGGGATGTTTTTATGCATGGGTGATCATTTTATATTATGAAATTATGTTGAGCAGAAGTATGAGATAGAAATTGTTAAAAATTTGATCGTTCGATCGATAGATAGATAAGTGGATGATGATAGATGAATTGATCAATAGGTATTCTCTTTCACAGAATTTGTTTCTGAATGGGTGTTATATGCCTAGGAGATACTAATTTTACTTCAACTTTATAGCATAAAACAAGTGTTACATAATACAAAGTTGCTTGATTCTGTTTTCCTGTTTAAGTGCAGCTCATACTAAATTCAAAGCAATAGAATGTTAAAGGACATTACTGTAAGAAATATACACACGTATGAATATACACAGACACTGTAAGATACACACATGCACACACACAAAGAAACACTGATTTATTTTAGGAAAGAACATTCAAAATGTCTTTTAACAATGTTTTGTATTTGTCTAATTCTGTATTTCTTTTGTTAATTTTGGCTTATTTACTCCTTTGATCTTTATGACAATGAAATCAGTTTCTTAACTTCAGTTTCCAGTTACTTATGATAAGACTTACAGTATTTTTAATGAATTTCATCATGCTGCTTGGTTTGCTGAGTTTAAAGAGCTTTACTATTGTTGCCTTCTTGTTTTGTTGTTCTGAGATTTTTTTTGTACATTCTAATACAAATGTATCTATCCTTTTTAAAAAGATGATTTTACTTCTTTACCAAACAAATGTTCAATTTTTATTTGCTGTTCTATGTCTTACTCTGATCCCATTGACTTTCCCATACAATACTAAATGGATGTAGTCAAACTAGATATGATTGGCTTATTTGTGCAAGAAAAAGTATATTAGCAGTTACATTGTTTTCATAGAAATACTTTATCAAGGTGTGGAAATTTCTTCATATTCTTTGTCTTTTCACTATGAATGTGTTTTGGATTTTATGCTCTTTGACACTGTATCTATTGAGATAATTTTGGAATTTTAAGTAATTTTATGAGATATTTTACTAATATAGTTTTGACATGAAAAAGTCTTACATGCTTAAGAAAATGCTACTTAATACTGAGACACAATAATTTTTATATTACTGTACTCTTTACTTGGGAGAAAATTGGAAAACTTTCAGTGGGAAACTTGATCTACATTCATATGAAGAAACAGTCAGGTGGGCAGGTCATGATTAAAAACTTGACAAAAAGAACAAAGCTGGACTGAGTCCTGGGATGAAACTTCATGACTGATAGAGCACTTGCCTAGCCTGTGTGAGGCTCTAGATTTAGTAATAATCATCTCAAGAAGAGAAAGAGAAATAAGAAACATGCAAGGAACAAAATGAGTTAAAACTGTGGAAAATAAGAGTTGGAGATTCATACATAACATGAGTGCTTCATACACTTTCACATTAAATATGCATTCCTGCGTAGGTCTGCAAATCAATATAAGCAGCCATAAAAAAAATTCATAGGCTTAAGATAAAAGTTAGATGGAAACTGGATTGTAAAAAATAACTTAATTATAGAGGGTGGGTGAGATTGGAAGAGGAGAAGGGAGAGGGCTACAGCTAGGATACACAGTGAATAAATTGTGATAAATGAAAATAATACAAAGGAAAAATAACTTAATTTTAAAGAAAATTGATAGCTGACCTGAATGTTTAATGGCTTAAGATTATGCCATAAATAGAAAACAAAAACCCAGTTTAGTATTCAGAAATAAACTCACTAACATGAGCTATCATTAGATGGAAAATAGGTAGCAATGAAAAGATGCAAAGTATGAATAGTTTAAGGTAGAAACTGATATTTTGAGCAGACTTTATATAATTATTTCTTTTGCTTAAATGAATTATGGAATAATATATATGGCTGGGAAATATTTTCTCTGTCGCCTTTCAAATATAGTAGGCTTGCAAATCCATGCTTCTAGCAAGGTTAATTTAGCTTTCTATCACAGCTAAAGGAGGAACAATAGGACTGTTTTCAGGGGATAGGTAAAGCACAGAGGCCAGCATGGTGATTTCGAAGGAAGTCATGAAGCTGGTATATGCTTCCTAGGTAAGGTTTAGGTTATTATATAACAGAACTGCATTTAGGTATGTATTACTAACCTTCTATGAAAAAATAACTGACATTACTATTTGGACTGAGAAACTTAGAATAATATTGATATGTGAAGTATCTGTAATATATTTGATGATGTTTGAAAAAAATTCAAATGGGAGGATGACAATGCCAAGAATTTCAGAATAAAATCAAAATGCTTCATGCTGAAAACTGCTATTGGGGCAGGGCAAAGAGGTATACATAGTGATGTAGATTGTTTTCTTCTAGAAGTGACTTTTGAATTCTCTAAGAAGCTTCATAAGTCTCAATACACTTAGAGTCCTATGAGTAGCTGTTGATTGAATAACCGCACCTAACGTGGTAGGTATTATGGCTCTCAGATGTATGAACATCATCTACTTTAGTAGAAAAGCATCATACCTATACATTTTGGAATCAAAAGTGAGTGAGTCATTATCTCTATGTGCTTTGGTAAATGAAGTAGCAACCTGATTCCATGAAATAAGTTTTCACTGATAAAATGGTGGCAACACAGACAGGAACTGAATCTGAATGTGTTTCCTTTTTCCTTCTGGAAACAAACAAACAAAGTTACTTTGTCTCATAAGGATATATGCTGTTTCCAACCTGTTCCCCTGTGCCTAATTAATCAGGTTTTTAAAAAGTTAGGCTTTTGAAAGACAGAAGACAAAATAGCAAAAGGTCTAAATGTTGTGGGGAGACTTTCATCCCATTCAGGGGTCATTGTGGTGGAATTATATCATAAGGACTTCGCTCTTTGAGGTGTTTCACTGGAAATTAGATTTTAGCTTAAGTCTGGGAAGGAGCATAACTATTGCTAGGTCATATATAAAACTTTTCATGTTAACATTATCATTTTCTATGAGATATGCTTTCCTTCTATTGTATAGGCTATCATTTATTTGCTCAAAAGAAGCCATACTTATGTCTATCTCATTATACATCTATAAAAAGTAATGTTAATATAAATTAAGACAAAGAGCAAAAATAAGCATGCACACTATTTTAATTTTATAATCACCTGTATTTGTGTTCATTGTTTGTTTACATGTTATCTACATTTCATTTCAATGTGAAGAACTGTATTAATTTTTAGGAGTGTGTCTTTTGGCAGAAAGTTCTGTGTAGATTCATGTAACCACTTAAAATCGAAAGTATTTACTTTATCTTCTATTAATCAAAGAAAATTTAAAAGATCAGATTCTTGGTATTAAGGTGGCTTTTTATCACATTGATTATACTATTAACACATGGAGTATAATACTATAACAAATTCTAAATTCTCTCTATCTCTCTGGTCTCTATCTCTCTGTTTCTATGTGTGTGTCTATAGAATTGCACATATAATAATTTTGCTAATGGTAAGGCGATGGTCAATCTGGCTTTCATTAAGTTTCCTGTGTAAAATAAATCATTTTTTAAAAAGTTAGTTTGGGTGGTGTACACATACTTTATATGACATGTTGTGATTTTATCCTAGAAGTCTGTTGGTTTTCTTGGTTGTATAGCCAGGATTTTTTAATCCTAGAATGTTTACATTTTATTTTACTTATGTTTTGTTTTACTTACTTTATTTTTGTGTGTATGTATATAATTATGTAACTTAGTATGTATGTATGCATGCATGTGTAGGAGATATGCTTAGCACGCAAAGGTTAGAAGAAGGCTTTCGATTCCCTGGAATTAGAGTTAAAGGGAGTTGTGAGCCATCCAATGTGGGTGCTAGAAACAACACTTAAGTCTGGTTCAAGAGCATGAAGTGCTTATAAATATTGAACTATTTTTCCTGGCCCATAATTTTCACATTTTGAAGATATTTTCTTATCTTCATATTCCCATTCTTTTAATTTAATAAAAATACTTTTAACTGTGTCACTTCAATCTAGGAAGACTTCTAATCCCTCATATGAGCTTACTGTTGTGAGCTCTTGATTTCTTTTCTGTATATCAGTTGAATGCCTCTATTTCTGTGCATATCTTCATTTTCTGTGAAATATATTTTTGTAATATAGCTAAGATATTTTTTATTAAGCCCACCTTTACTTTATTCGTGCTTTGCTTTTTGAATTGTTTGGTGATTTTCTGATAATATTTACTGAAGTCTTTGATATTGCTTGTCATTGGCTACATTCATAGGCATAAGAACAATTGCCCTCTATCATTCACTTAATACTCAGGATCTCTTTTCTAAATGTTTTCAATGTTTGTTAATATACATTGACCTTAGACTTCACCAATTGCTGACTGGTTGCTCTACATTTTTAGATAATACATTAGGATGTAATATATTTAGCAATATATTGAGCCCTTTGAAAAAGACAGTGCTTGAAGCCAATATTTTCTTTTTGTTCCAGCACAATGACTTTCAGTAAACCCTTTAGTTCCTTAAGTGTTAAACAACCTGACCTGTTTTCAGGTATTTTTTTTTTCTAAGAAGTAATTTTTTATCGAGACTTCTTGTCTATGGCTGTTGCTGATTTTACCTAGCAGTTTTATGCAGATAGTTGAACAGGAAAATTGATAACCACTAGGAAGCTCCATAAAACATACCATTGAATTAAAATACAGGATCTTACTTTTTTATTGAAATAAATACACTTTCATTTTTTTATTTTTTATTTATTTCAATTTATTCATGTTGTACCCAGGCAGTAGTTGCCTAATCTGTCACCTTCCAATGAACACAACCTTCCCTCTTCTCTTCCCATGCCCCTTTCACAGTCCACTAATAGGTAGGTCCTACTCCCCTTCCATCTGACCCTAGTCTATCAGGTCTTATCAGGACTGGCTGCATTGTCTTCCTCTGTGGCCTGATAAGGCTGCTCCCTCATCATGGTGAGGTGATCAGAGAGCCAGCTGCTGAGTTCATGCCAGAGACAGTACTTCTCTGCCATTTGATATTTTTCTTTTGTTTTTTTTTTTTTTACTGATTAAATCAGGATAAAATTTATTATAAAATGATAATACAGCTTAGCCCACAAATTGATAAGTAGATTATAAAAACCTCTAAATGTTTGAAGTACTAAACTATGTTTTTTTATTAATTGCATTTTATTCACTTTGTATCGTCCCTGTAGCTCCCCTCTCTCTTCCCTCCCAGGCCCTCCCTTTCTCCCCCTTCTCCACACATGCCCCTCCCTATGTCCACTGATAGGGGAGGTCTTCTTTTCCTACCTTCTGATCTTAGTCTATAAGGTCTCATCAGGAGTGGCTGTATTGTCTTCCTCTGTGGCCAGGCAAGGCTGCTCCCCCTGCCTCAGGGGGAGGTGTTCAAAGAGCAGGCTAATCAGTTCATGTCAGAGGTAGTCCCTGTTCCCATTACTATGGAACCCACTTGGACACTGAACTGCCATGGGGTACATCTGTGCAGGGGTTATAGGTAATCTCCATGCATGGTACTTGGTTAGAGTATCAGTCTCAGGAAAGACCCCTGTGCTCAGATGTTTTGGTTCTGTTACTGTCTTGTGGAGCTCCTGTCCTCTCCAGTTCTTTCTAATTCCCACTTCTTTCATAAGATTCCCCACACTCTGCCCAAACTTTGGCCATATTTTTCAGTGTCTGCTTTGATAATCTGCAGGGCAGAACCTTTCAGAAGCCCTCTGTTGCAGGCTCTTAACTTGTTCCCTGTTTTCTCTTCTGATGTCCATCCTCTTTGCCTTTCTGGCTGGGGATTGAACATTTTAGCCAGAGTCCTCCCTCTTGATTAGTTTCTTTAAGTGTACAGATTTTATTATATGTTTATATGAGTGAGTATATACCATGTGTGTCTTTTTGTTTCTGGAATAGCTTTCTCAGGATGGTCCCTTCCAGTTTCCACCATTTACCTACAAATTTCATGATTTTCTTGTTTTTCATTGCTCTCTTTAGCAGTGCACACCAGTTTTAATTGGATTGCATGATTTGTTGCTTTTTACCTTCTTGAGTTCTTTATATATTCTGGATATTAGACCTCTGTCAGATATAGGGTTGGTGAAGATCAGGGGAGCTGACTTACTAGGCCACGGAGGAAGACAATGCAGCCAGTCCTGATGAGACCTGATAGGCTAGGGTCAGATGGAAGGGGAGGAGGACCGCCCATATCAGTGGACTGGGGGAAAGTCATGGAAGGTGAAGAAAGAGGAAAGGTGGGATTGGGAGGGGATGAGGGAGAGAGCTACAGCTGGGATACAAAATGAATAAGATTTAATAATATAAAAATAAAGTAGTTTTTTCCATGAAATAGGTTTATTAAGTGGATATGGAGAGAGGGAGAGCAGGCTATAATGGGGGAAAGAGAGAGAGAGAAGAGGAGGGGGGCACCCCGATAGAGAGAGGGAGAGAGAGTAAGAGAACAAGAGAACAACAGTAAGAGAGCAATAAAGTAGTTTTTTAAATGTATATACACACTTGTAACCACTATCCATGCACCTGAAAGAGCATAGT
Source organism: Pachyuromys duprasi (assembly GCA_028658305.1). Lineage (NCBI taxonomy): Eukaryota > Metazoa > Chordata > Mammalia > Rodentia > Muridae > Pachyuromys > Pachyuromys duprasi. The sequence goes on along the minus strand of JAQQSO010004164.1, from coordinate 4,886 downwards.
AACACAAACTTGCATGCACACTCACATGCATGCATATATCCACAAAAACACAATAAACCTAGGCAAAGTTAGGGAGACTCATATGATCAATGTCATTGTTGAAGTATAAGGAAATAACAGTCAGATGGAGTGAGGTAATGTAAGCATAGCTCAAACATTATAGTCAGTGAAAGAATATATGTTTATAGAAGCTGATAAAAAATTGGTGAATGTAGAGTCTATGGAATTTGGCTTTTGTCTCTGTTTTCTTAGTAAATTATGAAAGCAGCTTAGTTTTTAGTGTTTGAAAGGTAATGAAATGGCATGTGAGGAAGTATCTTAACATGAGTGCTAACTGATTTGGAAATAAGCACAGATTGTTGCCTGGGAACATGAAGGGTCCACTTGAGGATTATGCTTACATGTACATGGATGGGTTTTTTCATTAACTACAGGTAAAGTTGCTAGAGTTGGGATACAGGAAATCATAGATTCATTGAATAAGTACAAAAAAGCTAGGGAAGGTAAGTCTAAGGAATGGCAGAAAATGATTTTAAATACTGGCTATAAGAAATTAAAACAAAGCAGATTGCCATAGTTTCTTTATGCATTCTATGGCACATTTACACAATGGGATATTGCTCAGTTATTAAAAACAAATAAATATTGAAATATGCATCAAATGGAAGGAACAAGAAAAGGTCATCATGAGGGAGGTAACCCAGACCCAGAAAGACATTCATGGTATATAACACTTGCAAGTAGATTTTTTTGCCATACAGTACAAGATAACCATTCAATTAGGCACAGATCCAAAGAAGATAAGTAACATAGAGACTCCATGGTAGGATGTATAAATCTTACTCAGAAGGAAAGATAGAACAGACAGAGGTAGTGCCTGAAGAGAGGAAAATGTTAGAGGAATAGACAGAGAGAGTTAAAATGGTGGAGACCAGACCTGAAAAGAGTGAGAGCAAGGGGACAAAATGACAAAAGGTCTGTAGGAAAATATAAGAGAAACTGAGGGTGGGGGTATCTCTGTGACATACTGGAGACATCAGGCAGGGCATGCTACTGGGACTATATGAAGGGGACTCAAGCAGAGACTCCTAGTAGAAGAGCCAATAGAGACTGAAGACACCCTCTAACTAGAGTAGTCTTCTATCAGAGGGAGGGGAACAGCAACCCACCCTCAAAAACTTCGACCCTAAATTTACCCTGCCTACAAGATTTTCAGGGATAAAGATAGAGCAGAGATTGACGGAATGCTCAACCAATGCCTGGCCCGTCCAAAGACCCATCCTATGGGAGAGTACCAAGGGACTCTACACAGTAGTGCCTCAAATCAGATGCTGAGACTCACAGCCAAACACTGGGCGATGCATGTGGAGTCTGTAGAAAAGTGAGAATAGAGACAAGGACCTGGAGGTGACAAGAGTGCCAGATGAAAACAAAAACAAAAACAATGCAAAATAACTAGGGCCAAGAGGGGCTTGCTGCAACTGAATTCTCATTCAAGGACCATGTACAAATTGTACCTAGGCCCCCTATCAAGATATGGCACGTGTATATCTTAGGCCTGATGTGGGTCCTCTTGAAAGGAAAGTAGGGACTGCATGGGACATGGACTCACTTGGCAGCATTTTTTTTAACAATTTCTCCTGGTGGCCTTTTCCAGGGCAAAAGGGAAGAGGACACTGTCATCTTGATGCCATTTGATGAGCTGTGGTGGGTGGGAAAGGGAGCTCCCAATTTCTGAGGAAAAGGTGAGAGGGTAGGAAAAAGGAGGTTGAGATTGTGTGGGGAGGAAGGATGGGGCTACAACAAGGATATAAATTGAGTACATCTTTTTAAAAGAAACCATACTTCCAATAAAAAGAAAAAGAAAGAAGAAAACGCAAAGAAAGGAAAGGAAAGGAAAAGAAAGGGAAGGAAAGGAAACGAAAGGAAACGAAAGAACAAGGAAGTAGGAGAGCAGTAATAGGTCTGAATGCATGGGTGTGTGTTTGCGTATGTGTGTGTGTGTGTGTGTGTGTGTGAATAAAATAAATGAAATGGTGAAGATTATTGAATCAGTTTTCTCCTTCCAGTGAGTAACTACCTGATGTAAGCAACTTAAGGAAGGAAGGATTTATTGGGTCTGGGAAGGTGTCATGATGAGATAGCTCTAGCTTGATGGTGTGCAAGTGAGGCAGCTAACCACAGTGAATCTGCAGACAGGAAGCAGGAAGAAAATAATGCTTTTATTTCAGAAGTTTAATTTTCAGTCTGTCAGGATCTCCTTCCAGGACACATTGTTTCATCTCATACTCAGGGAAATTCTTTTCTCTGTAGTTTAAGATTTCCAGGAGATATGCCTGGAAGTATATTATCTAGTTGATTTTAAATGCTGAATTGAGCATTTGATGAGATTACTGTAACACTAACATACACATATAAAACTCCATTAATATCAGTTAAACATTATATTTGTTGAATGTAAATAGTTTTAATGTTGTAAAATAATGTTGAAATTCAGGAAATTATATTGGTATCAAAATGAACATTTATCATTATATATTATCCCTATTCCATGGTTACAATTCAATATTATCTTGCTTTACCCAATCTTAGCTCATGTTTGGAACAAAAATTATTTGGTTTTTGTTATTGAGTAGAGGAAATTCCAAACATGTCAGCAATTTTATTTTTCTAGATACCTTTAAAAGTGAGTGGAACAGTATCAGTGAACTTTATTTCTTTTTTAATTTTAATTTTAAGTAATTTATTTATTTTTATATTAATTACAGGTTGTGTATTTTGTATCCCAGCTGTAGCCCCTCCCTTATTCCCTCCCACTCGCCCCATCCCTCCCTCATCTTCTCCCTGCCCCCCTCCAAGTCCAGTGATAGGGGAGGATCTCACCCCCACCTTCCATCTGACCCTAGCTTATCATGTCTCTTAAGGGCTGGCTGCAATGTGCAATGTCCTCTTCTGGGATCTAGCTAGGCTGCTCCTCCCTCAGAGGGGAAGGGGGAATGTCGAAGAGCCAGCCATTGAGTTCATGACCGAAATAGTCCCTGTTCCCCTTACTAGAGTACCCAGTTGGATACTGAGCTACCATGGGCCACATCCGAGGAGGGGTTCTAGGTTATATCCATACATGATCCTTGGTTGGAGAAACAGTCTCATAGAAGACCCCTGTGCCCTGATCTATTTGGTCTTTGTGGAGCTCTTGTCCTCGTCAAGTCTTACTAACTCCCCCTTTCTTCATATGATTCCCTGCCCTCTGCCGAAGACTTTGTTGTGAGTCTTAATATCTGCTTTGATACATTGCTAGTTAGAGTCTTTCAGAGGCCCTCTGTGGTAGACTCCTGTCCTGCTGCTTGTTTTCTCCTACATTCAATGTCCATCCCATTTGTCCATCTAAGCAAGGATTGATCATTCCACCCTGGGTCCTCCTTCTTGCTTATCTTCCCTAGATTACAATTTACTCACCTTGCATCACAGCTGTAGCCCGCTTCCTCAATCCTTCCCAATCCCACCCTCTCTCCCTCATCTCTTATGCCCTTCTCCAAGTCCAGTGATAGGGGAGACCCTCCTCCCCTTCCATCTGACTCTAGCCTATCAGGTCTCATCAGGACTGGCTGCAATGTCTTAGTCTGTGGCCTGGTAAAGCTGCTCCCCCACCACAGGGAGGAGATCAAAAAGCCAGCCACTGAGTTCATGTCAGAGACAGTCCCTGTTCCCCTTACTAGGGAACCCACTTGGATATTGATGTGCCATGGGCTACATCTGTGTAGGGGATCTAGGTTATGCCTATGCACGGTCCGTGTATGGAGAATCAGACTCAGAAAAGACCACTGTGCCCAGATTATTTTTTTTTTGTTCTGTTGCTCTCCTTGTGGAGCTTCTGTCCCATCCAGGTCTTTCTTTATCTCCCCCTTCTTTCATAAGATTCCCTGCACTCAGTCCAAAGACTATTTATGAGCCTCAGCATCTACTATGATACCCTGCTGGGTACAGCCTTTCCGAGGCCCTCTGTGGTGGCATCCTATCCTGTTCCCTGTTTCCTCCCTCTTCTGATGTCTATCCAATTTGCCTTTCAGAATGAGGATTGTCATCTTACCTAAGGTCCTCCTTCTTTCTTAGCTTCTTTAGGTGAACAGATTTTAGTATGTTTATCCTATATTATATGTCTAACATCTACTTACAAGAGATAATGAACCATGTGTGTCTTTCTACTTCTGGGATACCTCACTCAGGATGATCTTTTATAGATTCTACCATAAGAAATAATCATAACAGCACCAAAGAAAACTAGATTACCAAAAAAGAATAAATATATCATTTAAGCTCCCTAAATGTGTTTGAGTTTTTGTAAGCTCAGGGAGCTTGAGTTTCTACTAGGTTGCCAAAGAAAAATTTAATAATGTAAATAAAATCATACACAATGATTTTTTTTAAATTCTGTGTAGCTAAATAGTTGTTTTTTATAAATGTATTAATTTTTATATCAATCACAGGTTAGGTACTTTGCATCCCAGGCATAGCCCCCTCCTTCATTCCCTCCCACCCTCACCCTCCCTCCCTCATCTCCCTTCTCCCTGCCACCTCCAAGTCCACCAACTGGGGAGGAACTCCTCCCCTTCCATCCAACTCCTGCTCATCCTGTCTCCTCAGGGCTGGCTGCAATGTCCTCCCCTGGGATCTAGCCAGTCTGTCACTCCCCGGCATGTATGGGGGGTGGGGTCAAAGAGTCAGCCATCAAGTTCATGACAGATACAGTCCCTGTTTCCCTCACCAGGGTCTTCAGTCCGACACCGAGCTATCATGGGCCCCATCTGAGCAGGGGTTCCAGGCCACGTTCACACATGGTCCATGGTTGTAGAAACCGTCTCATACAAGACCCCTGTGCCCTGCTCAGT
>JAQQSO010004163.1:0-13002 GCA_028658305.1 Pachyuromys duprasi | reverse complement strand
GGGAGTGACAGACTGGCTAGATCCCAGGGGAGGACTTTGCAGCCAGCCCTGAGGAGACATGATAAGTTGGGGTTGGATGGAAGGGAAGGAGGTCCTCCCCTGTTGGTGGACTTGGAGGGGGCGGGGAAGAAGGAGATGAGGGAGGGAGTGGGAGGGTGGGAGGGAATGGGGGAGGGGGCTATGCCTGGGATTCAAAGTAACCAACCTGTGATTGAGATAAAAATAAATAAATTTAAAAAAAAAAGAAAGTTAAAAAAAATAAATCAACAATAAAAAATTAACTTGCACAGTTGATTTTTCACATGTACTCACTCAAGGACATGTGAATATGTTTGCTTAAATGCTTATTAAAATAAAAATCAAAGACAGTGAATAGAAATTTATCATTGATTAGACAAGTTAACTGGCTAGGAGTTCAGGTTTCCAGCTATTTAAATTTTGTCTGACAGTGAGTTAAAAGTTATAGAAAGTTCATTTAAGAATTTACTGTGAATATAAAACTAAAACTAAAGGTGACTCGAGTTTTCTGATTTTGATCGTGATCTCCTATCATGCCAACTATTATTCCCATATGTGAAGCTGATGTCAATAAAATAATTATTATGTGGGGTTCAAAGAATATTGACATTATTTGTATTTCTATTTTTTTCTAATCTCTGCACTTATAGAGACATTTCATTTTATACTTTACTTATTTTTATGAAGGTGGTTTTCATGGGTACCACCCATATTTTATTATTTAAAATTTTTAAATTTAACTATTATTGATTACAATTTATTTACTTTGTTTTCTGGCTGAAGAACCCTCCCTTATCTCCTACCAGTCCCAACCATCCTCCCTCTTTTCCCTATGGCCCTCCCCTAGTTCACTGATAGGGGAGGACCTCTTCCTTTTTGATCTGACCCTAGCCTATCAGGTCTTATCAGGACTGGCTGTATCATCTTCCTCTGTGACCTGGCAAGGCTGTACCCCTGAAGGAGGGGTGATCAAAGAGCTGACCACTGAGTTCATGTCAGAGATAGCCTCTGCTCCCCTTACTGGGAAACCCACTTGGAAAATGAGCAGCCTATGGGCTTCATCTGAGCAGAGGTTCTAGGCCTTTCCATGAATGGTCTTAGGTTGTAGTATTAGTCTCTACAGGATCCCCTGAGCCCTGGTTTTTTTGTTTCTGTTTCTCTCCTTGTGAATCTCCAGTCCCCTCCAGGTCTTTCTTTCTCCTCATTCTTCCGTAAGTTTCCCTGCACTCTGCCCATTGTTTGGTTATGAGAATCAGCATCTGCTTTGATACCCTGATGGGTAGAGTCTTTCAGAGTCCTCCTGTGGAATGCTTGTGTCCTGTACCCTGTCTTCTCCTACTTATGATTTCTATCCTGTTTGCCATTCTGAATAAGGATTAAGGCTCTTCTCTGAGTCTTCCTGGTTGTTTATCTTCTTTAGGAATATAAGATTTGAGTATGATTATTCTATATTATATGGCTAATATCAACTTATAAGTGAGTATATTTGATTTGGGGAATGCAAATCAAAACAACCCTGAGATTACACCTCATACCCATGAAAATGGCTAAGATTAAAAATTCAAGTGACGACACTTGCAGGAGAGGTTGTGAAGAAAGGGGAACTCTCCTTGGGAATATAACCTTGTACAATCACTTTGGAAATCAATCAGGGACTTACTCAGAAAACTGGGAATACTACTGCCTCAAGACCCAGGAGCGGTAACTTCCTGGGCATATATCCAAAAAATGTTCAACCATGCAACGAGGGCATTTACTCAACCATATTCATAGCAGCTTCATTCATAAGAACTAGAATCTGGAAACTATCTACATGTCCCTCAACTGAGGAATGGATACAGAAGTTGTACATTTAAATCATGGATTACTACTTAGCAATTAAAAACAAGGAAATCATGAAATTTGCAGGCAAATGAATGGAACTAGAAAAGATCATCCTGAGAGAGGTAACCCAGAAGCAGAAAGGCACATACTGACATTATTTGAAATTTCATTTATCAGAGGTACTGAATCTCAGGCTACGTCTCAAATTTACTGAATAAGAATCTATAAAAATTTAAAGCATCTTCATTTGATTTGAATATAGATTAAATTTAAGAAGTGAATCCTTAACAAAGTTAGCATAAAACTTTAAGAAAGCTTATTCTCACTAATCCCTTTTAAGAAATTGTCCTCGTGACCAAAAACTTTTATGAGCTGCTTACACCTTGGTATTGATAGTGAGAATGGGACATACAGGAGCCTTTCTCTGTGTTTGGAAGGTTCACACCAGACCTTGACAAATTCTGATTCTTTTCTACATTACTTCTTTCCTTCATTAGATGCCTCTTGCTTTCAGTCACCCAGTATTTAGTGAACCACTTCTAGTAGATAGTAAAGAAGAACACAGAACCAGCCTGTGAGGACATGGGAAGAGTGTTGAGTCCAGACACCCATGGCCACTCCACCAGATACTTCACACTTAACTCCATATTTGTTGTGCCATTGAGTTCTCTGTGGTGCTTTGTGGGTAGTGACTTGTCTCTTCATGTCACTTCGCTATATCTAACAGAAGGTTTAGTCTCTGTCTGTGGAATAAATCAAAGTGAATAAAGGAACAGACTTTTTCACTGTAGGGTTATAGAGGTGGGCCTTGTACATACCATATAAACAGTAACACAGGGAAGGTTTCTCCTTTTTATTTTTATTTGTGTGTGTGTGCTCTGGCCTAAAGTGGTTTCTTTTTTTAATTATATTTTTATATTAATTACAGTTTATTTACTTTGTGTCCCAGCTGTAGCCCCTACCCTCATTCCCTCCCAATCTCACCCTTCCTCCCTCATCTCCTCTTTGCCCCTCTCTAATCTTAGGAAGAAGTTTTAACTCCAGGCTATGTGAAGGAATGAGAAGCAAGGCTGGGCTGAACATAAACATAACTGATGTAACCATGTTTCTTAGTACACACTAAAGCAAAATAAAATAGAAATTTAATAAATTAAAATGATGTTTATTTTACAAAGACATGAAAGTGATTAGTTGAAAATTTATCAAGTATATTCTTCATCATAATAGAAGCAATTTCAGTTCAGTACTTATTCTTCCCATTTTTTTTTCTTTTGGATTTCTATTTTCGCTGTCATTTTTCTGTTTTTTCACACAGAAGGGAATTAAATAGAAAAATAAATGTGTCACTGAATCTTACAGACTCTAATTTCCACAATTGCTAACTTTTCCCAACTTTTGGGATCAAATTTAACTCCTGAGGGCACTCATTTAAAGAGACTTTCATATCCAAGGAACTATTAAAACTGTCAAAGCAATTTGGGTTTTTACAATTGTGAAAATGCCTTACTTTGAACATAGAATTATATGAAACACTCTTATGGGTTAAATGTTAACAGATATTCAGAAATGTATGTACATTAGCTAGTCAGTATATTTAATCAGACTGAGACCTATATTCAATGTCATAATATGTAAAATTATTTAAATACTAATATATATGATCATATTAAAGATGATCTATGAGTCTTAATGTGTTTTAACAAGTGAATTTTTATCACTCAAACGTGTCTGGGAAATATTAAACTTTTTGGTCAAACATGACAAACAGATTGTTAAGGATAATTCTCTCTTCTGTGCTAATCATAAGGCTTCTCTGAAGAAACTACTTATAGTTGCCATTTGATTTTCAGGAAAGCTTGTATTTTTCACATAATTTATATCTAACGGACTTTTGACTTAGTGCCTAGAAAGCAATTTAGCAAGCAATTTCATTTTTGAAGGAAGTACTAAAACTCTCCCATCGTTTTAGTTCTTGAGAAAGAAAAAGCTTGAAATAAATATATTGCTGCCAAACTCTGAAAAAATATAAAGGTGGGATGAGAACTACATTCCAAGATCTTTCATTTTGAAAAAGTAATTTACATGATCCTCTTTTTAGGTGAGAAGACAATGATAATCCATTGCTGTAGCTGCTCAACTAGATAGATAGATAGATAGATAGAGAGAGAGAGAGAGAGAGAGAGAGAGAGAGAGAGATAGGTAGGTAGGTAGGTAGGTAGATAGATAGATACATAGATACATAGATAGATAGATACATAGATAGATACATAGATAGATACATAGAGTTATATAGTTATATACTTTTTTCCCAAATAAAGCACCTGTAATCAGAAAGTGGTGGTGAATACTTGCATTCCATTGGCACCTGAACACAGAGGTATTTTTAATATTTGGATTTAAAAATAATTTTCATATATGATTTTTTGCTGTCCACCTTCCTACTACACAGTGAGTGTCATGCCCTTTTTCTCAAGGCTCAGGAATCCTGCAGAAGAGAGGGAGGAAGGATTGTAGGAGCCAGAGGGGTCAAGGACACCACAAGAAACCAGGCCACAGGATCAACTATCCTGGGTCTCACAGAAACTGAAATGGTAATCAGGGAACATGTATAACTCTGGCCTAGGTCCTCTGAATATATACCATAGTTGTATAGCTTGTTGTTCTTTCTTTAAATATTCTTTTTAATTATTCTTCTCTCAAATATTACATCCTGACCACAGCTTCCTCTCCCTCCCCTTCCCCAATCATAGCACAGACACACACTCCTTCATTTTTTCCTGGATCCAATTGCTACTTCATCTCCCTGAGGAAAGGAACACATATTCAAGGGACATCAACCAAGTACAGCATAACAAGCTACAATAAAACCAGGCGTATATTCACATATTCTTAGATCAAAGCTGGACAAGGTAATCCAGCAGAGGGAAAAAAGGTCCCAAAGGCAGGCAAAAGAGTAAGAGGCATTCATTGCTCCCGCTGTCAGGAATCCCAGAACACTGAGCTACATACACAACCACAACCTATGCTGAGGAAATATATAGGTAAGACCTATCCTGACTCCCTATTTCTGTGAGTCCACTTGAGTATGGGTAAGTTGATTCTGTGGCACATGTTCTTGTGGTGTCCTTGATCGCTCTGGCTCTTCTAATCCGTCCTCTCCATTCTCCACAGGACTCCACTTGCTCTGCCTTTGTCTGTGACTCTCCATCTCCCATCAGTGTATGGATAAGGCCATGGACTACTTGATTTCCTTGTGGGACTACCAACAATGGGAGCAAGTGCTGTCTCTGACTCTTTTGTCTGCTTTTGTTAGCCCTTTGTCCTACTAAGTTACCTGGTCCAGCTTTGATATGAAGGTATGTTCCTAGTCTTATTTTAACTTGTCATGCAATGTTTGGTTGATATCCTTAGGATGCTTGGACTTTTCTGAAGAGAAAAGGAACAGAAAAAGGTCTGGCATAGAGTAGAGGTGAAGGGAGGGACTAGTTGGAGAAGATGTCAGAGAAACTATGGTCAGAATAAAATATGTGATAGAAAATTTTTTTAAAAGAAAAAAATTACCGGCCATGCACAAGATACACACAAATACTTGCATCCAAACAACTCACACTCATAATTAAAATTAACAATAGGTCTTTAAAAATAAGTTAATTTTCACAAGTCTATTATTTTTTAATATCAATACCTTTGTATTATTGTTATATATCCATCTATATATACATGTGTATTTCAAGGATATTTGCTCAACCATGTTCATAGCAGCTTTATTTGTAATAGCTAGAACCCAGAAACAACCCAGATGTCCCTCAATGGAGGAATGGATACAGAAATTGTGTTACATTTACACAATGGAATACTACTCAGCAATTAAAAAAATAGGAAATCATGGAATTTGCGGGCAAATGGTAGGATCTAGAAAAGATCATCCTGAGTGATGTATCCCAGAAGCAGAAAAAAACACAGGGTATATACTCACTTGTAAGTGGATATTAGACATACAATATAGGGTAAACATACTAAAATATGTATGCCTAAAAAAGCTAATCAAGAAGGAAGACCCTAGATAAGATGAAAAATTCTCCCTCAGAAAGATAAACAGATGTACATTGGAAGAAGGAGAAAACAGGAAACAAGACAGGAGCCTACCACAAAGGGACTCTGAAAGACTACCCAGCAGTGTATCAAAGCAGATGCTGAGACTCACAGACAAACTTTGTGCAGAATGCAGGGAATCTTATGAAAGAAGGGGGGTTAGTAAATCTGGCGGGGATAGGAGCTCCACAAGGAGAGCAACAAAACTAAAAATTCTGGGTACAGGGTTCTTTTCTGAGACTGATACTGGAACCAAAGACCATTCATGGATATGACCTAGATAATCTTGAATCCCTGCTCAGATGTAACCCATGGCATCTTAATATCCAAATGGGTTCCCTAGTAAAGGAAACAGGGACTGTCTCTGACAAGCACTCAGTGGTTGTCTCTTTGATCACCTCCCCTTGTAGGGGGGCAGCCTTGCCAGGCCACAGAGAAAGACAATGCAGCCAGTCCTGATGAGATCTGATACAGTAGGGTCAGAGGGAAGGGGAGGAAGACCTCCCTTATCAGTGGATTTGGAAAGGGGCATGGGAGGAGATGAGGGAGGGAGGGTGGGATTCGGAGGGCAGGAAGAAAGGGGCTACATCTGAGATACAGAACTAATTAACTGTAATTTAAAAAACAATTTTTTTCATTTTATTTTTTATTTTTATATCAATCAGAGGTTAGGTACTTTGCATAAAAAATTTATTTTGAAAAACAAAGCAAAATTTTGCATTAGATTTCAAAATTAGTAGTTTTAAACACTAAAATATAGGTTACATAAACAAATTTTAAAAATGAGTAAATGGTTTTCTAATTACTTTTGATTTCTAGTGGTAAAATACCAAATTTTAAGTAATTTGTAAATATAGAGTTTTATTAGACAATCAGTATGAGAAATTTTATACATTAATACAAATTACTAATCTTAACTTGGGAAAATTACGAAAAGCCTCTGAAAAATGAATGGCATTATATAAAGTAAATCATGGCATAAATTTTTCTAAATTGCCTTTATTATCTTAATTATCAACTGATCCAAGTAGCCCACAAATTTTGGACCATATATAGTCAAGAAAATTCAAACCAAGAAATTCTTTAATTTCTTAGGGCCATAAAGATCGCTATAGACTCAGATTGGAGACCTCCCTGATCACATTTGAAATATAGTTCCACAAGCAAAGTCATCTGAAAGAGAATAAACACCAGGGTGTTCAGATGTGCAGCAATCTATCAGAAAACTTGGTGACGCATCCCTACTGATTAAAAGGGTGCTCTGTTTCCTGCTCTAAAACAATGCAATAGCATGAAACATATTCACCACTTTAGTAATAATTTGAATACAAATTGCTAATCCTTGAAACTACATTACCTTTTAATTTTCAAATAGCTTCATGTACTTTCTTTTAAGATTTACATAATCCTTACATTTTATTTTTAGGATATGAAGGTGATAATTCAGTGTTGATCATATCTTTTTATCACTGGTTCTGCCTAACCTAAAATATTATCTATTGTATGTTAATGACACATATTAAAATGCCACAGAAAAACGTTGCTTTAGATTACTTCTTCATTGATAAAAAAATTTTAAAGGATGAGAATTTCAAAAGGAAATTAATGGTCACTGTGTGTCTCTAGTTTATTAAATCTAATCTCTAGAAGCGTGACCTTATATAAGCTGTAAGCCGTATTGAAAAAAAAATGTCATAAACTAGAAAATACTATTTTATAAAAATCAAATAAAATTTATTAAAATTTTATCTAAATAAAATTATTATTCAAGCATGTCTGAATGCTTTTAGCAACTTGAGTACACATGCATTAATTACTGGTGATTTTTAAAAATGCAAGCTCCATTTGCTGTTTAAATAGAATATACTGCTTCTGAGGAGAGCATATTCCACAGTTTCTAATCAATTTTTCTATTAATTGCTCATGTGCTCACTGTATTAAACAGTGAAAAATATATGAGAATGAGCAGACCATTAATAATTTAATAGTACATATTTATCTATCTACGAGCTAATCAGAACCAACTTGCAATGTATCTTGCTTGGTTTTCCTATGAAGATCCTTTTTTGTTGTTTTTGTTTCTACTGCCTTTGACAGCTTTAATTATTTTAAATTTCATTTGCTTTATTTCAGTTCCATTTATTTCAATTTCCTACATACTATTTAAGTTTTCTATGCTTTTCCTACATATCTAACCTCTACAGCCCCATCATATTTTGTAAATTATTATCAATTCATAAAATCAGGGCCTAAAGAAGATAAACAGGAAAGAGGACCCGGGGTAAGATGATCAATACTCACTAGAAAGACAAATGGGATGGACATTGGATGTAGGAGAAAACAAGTAACAGGACAGGAGCCTACCACAGAGGGTCTCTGAAAGACTCTACCTAGTAGTGTATCAAAGCAGTTACTGAGACTACTCATAACCAAACCTTTGACAGAGTGCAGGGAATCATATGATAAAAAGAGGAGTTAGTATGACCTGGAGAGGACAGGAGCTCAACAAGAACAAAGTATATCAGAGCATGGGGGTCCTCTATGAGACTGTTTTTCCAACCAAGGACTTTGTATGGATATAACCTAGATCCCCTGCTCAGATGTAGCCCATGGTAGCTTAATATCCAAGAGGGTTTTCCTAGTAAGGGGAACAGGATCTATTTCTGTCATGAACTCAATGACTGGATCTTTTATCTCCCCCCGCCCCTCGAGGGAGGAACAACCTGGCTTGGCCACAGAGAAGGACATTGCAGCCAGTCTAGAAGATACCTGATAATCTAGGGTCACATGGAAGTGGAGGAGGTCCTCCCCTAGCAGTGGACTTGGAAAGAGACAGGAAGGAGATGAGGGAGGGAGGGTAGGATTGGAAGGGAATGAGGAAGGGGACTATAGCTGTGATATAAAGTAAATAACCTGTGATTAGTATTAAAAATAAAAACGTATACAAAACACATGTAAGACATTAAAAAAAAAAAACTCAGGGACGTCTTCTTGCCTCAACAGATAGGTGTCAGGTATGGTTGGTTATCAGGTATAGATTGTCCTCTGTCTTCTACTCTAGTATGCATCTTGTCCCCACCTAAGGCTATTTTAGTATGAAAAATATCAGGAAGATACCAAGATTGTTTTCCTCAGGAAGCATACATTTAAAGAATAAAGATAATTTTAGAAATTCAAGTGTGTTTATTTGTCATTTGTGCAATATGATGTAATATATAATTAAAGTTATCAGATGTCACATATTTTACTTTTAGTATAATGGTGCCATATTTCTACTGATTTGGACATATCTGATAGTTGGAAAATTAAAAAGTTGGCTGAATTGTTACATTTTAAAACCAAAAGAAAAGAGGCTAATAATCCTTACAAATAAATGTCAAATTCATTACCTCACTTCATGGTGAGGTCTGTGAGACATGCAAGTTTCACTCTCTCAACAGTTCTGCTGGGAAGACCTTTTGCCTCTCACTTACTTATTCCGTGAAGGAGTTCTTTTCAATTTTTTTTATTTGTTACATTATTAATTACATTTTATTGACTCTGTATCCAAGGTGAATCCCACTTCCTCATTCCCTCCCAACCCACCCTCCCTCATCCATACAAAGTGATAATCTTTCCCCATTGGATGCTACTATAATCTCATTGTGTGTTCTTCATAACTTTAGTATAAAATATCTGTTATCATTTGCATAGGAATGGGTATCCACCATAAAGTTATTCTGGTAATATTTACAGTCACTAGTTCATTTTCTGTCTCACAAAAGCCTAAATATTTTTTTTAGAAAAATGAATAATGGTTGGAGTTTTAGTACAAATTTTAAATCTTGAACCATGAAACAGAAGAGATTGAAATTAGATTAACAAGTAAACAGCTGGCTACTGATCATGCCTGCCTTTAATTCCACCACTTGAAGGTCAGAGTCAGATGCATCACTGTCAGTTCAGTGGTGCCAGCTTGGTATAGGAAGCTAGTTCCCAACAGCCAGGACTACACAAAGAAACACTGTCTCACACAAATAAGCAAGCAAACAAACAAACAAACAAAGAGTAACAGGTATGAATAATCCACGTGTTTACTTGTTAATCTGTTTACTTGTTATTAATCCCTTAGAAGAAAAAGTGGGAAAACCCTAGAAGTTGTCTCCTGTGCCAATGAGTTCTAGAGTCTTTCCCACTTTTTTTTCTAACTGATTTAATGTGCCAGGTGTTATGTTGAGGTCTTTGATCCACTTGGACTTTAGTTTTGTGCAGAGTAATGAATATGGATCTATTTTCATTGTTCTGCATATCGATATCCAGTTGGTCCTGCACCATTTGTTGAAGATGCTGTCTTTTTTCCATTGGAGGATTTGACTTCTTTATCAAAAATCAAGCTTCCGTAGGTGTGTAGGTTTATTTCTGGGTCTTCTATTCAGTTCTATTGATCCACTATTCTGTTTCTATGCCAATACCATGCAGTTTTATAACTATTGCTCTGTAGTGCAGCTTGAGATCAGGGATAGAGATACTTCAAGGTTATCTGTTGTTGTAATAGATCGTTTTGGAAATTCTGGGGTTTTTGTTTCTCCATATGAAGTTGGGAATTTTTCTTTCAAGGTCTCTGAAGAATTATGTTGGTATTTTGATGGGCATTGCATTGGATTTCTAGATTGCTTTTGGCAGAATAGCCATATTCACTATGCTAATCTTACCAATCAATGAGCACTGGAGGTCTTGGTTTCTGTAAAACAAAAGACACCGTCATCAAACAAAACGACAGCCTACAGAATGGGAAAGGATCTTCACCAACCCTATATCAGAAAGAGGGCTAATATTCAGTATATATAAAGAACTCAAGAAGTTAAAAATCAACAAACCAAGTAACCCAATTAGAAAATGGGGTATAGAGCTAAAAAGAGAACTCACTGTAGAGGACTGTAGAATGGCAGAAAAACACTTAAAAAATGCTCAATGTCCTTAGCCATCAGGGAGATGCAAATCAAAATGACCCTGAGATTTCACCTTACACACAATAGAATGACTAAGATCAAAAACTCAAGTGACAGCACATGCTGTAGAGGATGTGGAGAAAGAGGAACCCTCCTCCATTGCTGGTGGAAATGTAAATTTGTACAACCACTCTGGAAATCAACTTGGCGCTTTCTTAGACAATTAGGAACAGTGATTCAAGATCCTACTATACCACTCCTAGGCATATATCCAAACTATGCTCAAGTACACAACAAGGACATTTGCTCAACTATGTTCATAGCAGCTTTATTTGTAATAGCCAGAACCTGGAAACAACCCAGGTGTAGCTCAGTTGAAGAATGGATACAGAAATTATTGTACTTTTACACAATGGAATACTACTCAGCAATTAAAAATGAGGAAATCATGAAATTCGCAGGCAAATGGTGGGACATGGAAACCATCTTCCTGAGTGAGGTATCCCCAAAGCAGAAAGACACACATGGTATATACTCACTTATATAGACCTATAAGATAGGATAAACATACTGAGATCTATACACCTAAAGAAGATAAACAAGAAAGAGGACCTGGGGTAAGAGGATTAATCCTCACTTAGAAAGACAAATGGGCTGGACATTGGATGTAGAATAAAACAAGTAGCAGGACAAGAGCCTACCACAGAGGGCCTGGAAAAGACAGTGTATCAGAGCAAATATTAAGGCACATAACCAACCCTTTGGCAGAGTGCAGAGAATCATATGAAAGAGGGGGTAATTAGTATGACCTTAAGAGGACAGGAGCTCTGTAAGGACCAAATATATCAGGGCACAGGGGTCTTTTATGAGACTGTTTCTCCACCCCAGGACCATGTATGGCTGTAACCTAAAACCTCTGCTTGAATTTAGCAAATGATAGCTCAATATCCAAGTGGGTACCCTAGTAAGGGGAACAGGGTCTATTTCAGACATGAACTCAATGGCTTTCTCTTCAAACACAGCCCCCAACTCCCCGAGGGAGAAGCAGCCTTGCTAACCACAGAAGAGGACATTGCAGCCAGTCCTGAAGAGACCTGATAAGCTAGAGTTAGAAGGAAGCGGAGGAGGTCCTCCCCTATCAGTGGACATAGAAAGGAGCAGGGAGAAGATGAGGGAAGGATGGGGGAATAGGGAGGAAATATAGGAGGGGGCTATGCCTGGGATACAAACTACATAACGTGTGATTAATATAAAATAAAAATGTTAAAAAAAGTCTCCCCAAAGTTAATGTACAACAACATTTTTGGTTTATTATGTGTTTGGGTAAATCATCTTTGGTTGATGCAGAAGTTTCTGCAGTCCCCATGGGTCCTGCTGGATTTTTGTTGTTGTTGCTTTGTTTCTGTTTTGTTTTGTTTTTTGCTTTGTTGGTCTCCTTGTGTGGCTCCTGTTCTCTCCAGATCATTTTATTTCACCCTTCTTCCATTAGACTTTCTTTCAATCTTAATTCAAATGTCATTTCTTTTCTTAAATAGTGTTGAAGAAAATAAGAGCACAAAAGAAGCTTGATATAAATCAAAACACCTTTAAGTAGTGTACACTAAACTCTTTATAGGAGTAATTGCTTAGGATTTCTTTTCCGATAATAATTATTTCTTTTTCTCCAGTTTCTTTTTCTTCTGTTTTTGTTGTTGTTTGCATGTATTTTTTATCTTCTCATGAGTTCTTTTTATTCCTTTTCTTCTTTTTAATTTATTTATTTTTATCTCAAACACAGGTTAGATACTTTAAATAACAGGCATAGCCCCCTCCCTCAGTCCCTCCTACCCTCCCACTCCCTCCCTCATCTCCCTCCTCCCCACCCACTCCAAGTCCACCAACAGGGGAGGACCTCCTTCCCTTCCATCCAACCCCAGCTTATCCTGACTCCTCAGGGCTGGCTGCAATGTCCTCCCCTGGGATCTAGCCAGTCTGTCACTCCCGGGCTTGTATGGGGAAGGGTCAAAGAGTCAGCCATCAAGATCATGACTGAAACAGTCCCTGTTTCCCTGAATAGGGTCTTCAGTCCTACACCGAGCTATCATGGGCCCCATCTGTGCGGGGGTTCCAGGCCACATCCACACATGGTCCTTGATTATAG
>JAQQSO010004162.1:0-13003 GCA_028658305.1 Pachyuromys duprasi | reverse complement strand
GCACCCAGCTAATAAACATAATTTTAAAAATGCATTGCCCTCCTATTCCCTACGCCGTCTAAACAGCCTGAATACTGCTTTTATTTGGGTCATTCAAAGCCAAGGTATAGAAAGGAGAACATTAAACGGAGCATGAAGAACGGGACGTGGCCCAAGGCAACATAGTTCCAAGACGGGCATCACTTCATGAGCAACCCCGAAGAGCTGGGCGCATCTGCTGGCAGCTTGGCAGGTCTCACCACAGGCTGTGCTGTTAAAAACGATGCCTTGCAACAATTCACGGGGGTCGGGGAGAGGAGAACTTCCGCCTGCCTCTCCTATCTCCCACTCAGATTAGTTTCCTCATAAGGCTTGTTTTCGGTGGCCCCACGGAATGCCAGATGCCACATCCT
Source organism: Pachyuromys duprasi (assembly GCA_028658305.1). Taxonomy (NCBI): domain Eukaryota; kingdom Metazoa; phylum Chordata; class Mammalia; order Rodentia; family Muridae; genus Pachyuromys; species Pachyuromys duprasi. The sequence continues at coordinate 12,611 of JAQQSO010004162.1, read as the reverse complement.
GTAGTGGGGGCATTCTGTCCAAGACTGGTGGGAAGAGACAGAAGCTCCGGGCATGCAGACGGTGAAGGCCAGAGAGAATCTGATGAAGAGCGCGTGGTATATTCTTGCACTAAGATATAAAAAGCACAGTGTTCAAAGATCTCTCCCATGGTCTGGCCCTGGAAACTGCGGAAGGCCCAGGGAGAGAACATGGGTTTCGTGGAACAAGCATGAGAAAGTTTCTTGCTTCGGGTCGACAGCAGATAAGAGCTTTCGGATAGGCTCCATGCTCTGATCGGCTAAATGGCAGAAGTCAGCACTCCCTGAGACATGAGGACATCAGAGCTTCTCCTGTGGGTTTCCCCACCACTTCCAATCTTCCTGTCCATCCGAAACTTCGCCTACCCCAGAGGTGATCTAGTCATGGGCAACAGAGTCTTGGGTTAGAGAATCCAGGAAAGGGGGCTAAAGCGCCTGGCCCTGCCCGAGAGGACGACCGTCTGTCTGTCCATTGTTGGCTTGAGGCCGCTGGAAGTTCCTCGAATTTGGTGTTTTTTTTAAACAATTAGGAATAGTGAATCCTCAAGATCCAGCTATACCACTCCTAGGCATATATCCAAAAGCTGTTCAAGTACACAACAAGGACATTTGCTCAACTATGTTCGTAGCTGTTTTATTCATAATAGCCAGAACCTGGAAACAACCCAGATGTCCCTCAGAAATTGTGGTACTTTTACACAATGGAATACTACTCAGCAATTAAAAATGAGAAAATCATGAAATTTGCAAGCAAAAGGTGGGACCAGGAAATGATCATCCTGAGTTAGGTATCCCAAAAGCAGAAAGACACACATGGAATATACTCGCTTATATAGACCTATAATATAGGATAAACATACTGAAATCTATACACTTAAAGAAGATAAACAAGAAAGAGGACCTGGGGTAAGAGGATTAATCCTCACTAAGAAAGTCAAATGGGATGGACACTGGATGTAGGAGAAAACAAGTAGCAGGATAAAAGCCTACCACAGAGGGGCTCAGAAAGACTCTTCCTAGCAGGGTATCAAAGCAAAGATTAAGAAACATAACCAACCCTTTGGCAGAGTGCAGGGAATCCTATGAAAGAAGGGCGAGTTAGCATGACCTGGAGAGGATAGGAGCTCCGCAAGGTCCAAATATATCAGGGCACAGGGATCTTTTATGAGACTGTCTCTCCAAGCAAGGACCATGTATGATTATAACCTAGAACCCCTGCTTGTATGTAGCAAATGGTAGCTCCATAACCAAGTGGGTATACTAGTAAGGGGAACAGGGACTATTTTGGACATGAACTCAAAGGCTGGCTCTTCGACCTTCCTGCCCTCCAAGGAAGGAGCAGCCTTGCTAGGCCACAGAAGAGGACATTACAGTCATTCCTGAAGAGACCTGATAAGCTAGGGTCTGATGGAATGGGAGGTGGTCTTCCCCTATCAGTGGACTTGGAAAGGTGCAGGGAGGAGATGAGGAGGGAAGGGAGAGGGGATAGGGAGGGAATGCGGGAGGGGGCTGTGGCTGGGATACAAAGTACATAACCTGTGATTAATGTAAAAAAAGTTTAAAAACCGGTGTTTCATTATTTTAGTTTTTATTAAACACGGGGTTCTCTCACTACTTCCTTTCCAAAATTGTCTGTGAGCAGGTTTAGATGTGAAATTCATATCATCTAAATTTCAGGTGGTTGAGTATAGGCTAAGTTCAGTTGCAAAATATCTGAGTAAAAGGAAATTGTAAAGGAGAAATTGCATAAAGAATTTAGAAAAAGAAAGAAGAGGAATTTAAGACAGAGTACCACTTTGTATCCCTAAGCTGTCTATGAACTCACTGCCCCTTTCTCCATCACCTGATTGGTGGGATTACAGTAAAATTAAAGGTAAGTGCCAACACATTTGTCAAAGGGGAATATTTTATAGTATTTTATAGCCGCCAATTGTTAGTAGTGAAGCAGAAACATGGAAGTGGGTTCTTGATTTTCTGGGGGCTGGTGAATTAGAATACTTTCTATGGACACATTTGTACTTTGTCTGGTTGATTCATTTTACTTCCTTAATTGTTTATTTTTAAATTTTTTATGGTGTCCTGTGTATGTGAGAGAGAGAAAGAGAATTGTGTCTGTGGTGTGAGTGTCTGTGTGTGTTGCTAAATGTTTTGTTTCCTTGTTAATGTGGTTAGGTGTAGTATGAGTGCACACATGTATACCTATGAGTATGGAGGCCAAAGGTTGACTTTCTCTCCTAATTTTAGAGTTTCTTGCTAAACCTGAAGTTCATTCATTGCTTTTACTAGGCTGGCTAGCCAATGAGCTTTAAGAACTCACCTGCCTCTGTTTCATTGCCCACCAGCACCAGCATTACACATGTGGCACATCAACTTTTGGCTGTTTAAAACTCATATTTTCATAGATCTCTGGCTTCTGTTTACTTTTAAAAAGAATATTTTATTGTAGTTTAGAATGGTAGCAAACTCACAGCAATCCCCCTGCCTCTCCTTTCCAATTGATGAGAGGTAGCCACCTTCATTTACCCCCTGCCTTTACCTAGCTAAACTAAAAAATAATGGAGCTCATAGTTCTTTCATAAGTTAAGAACAGAGACTGCACTCTCCCTTATGAGGTGGCTGGGGACTGGGTAGTTCTTGGTGCTGCTGACTACTATGTTAAACTGTGAAAGGAAGCAAGAAGCAGGAAAAGGATGTAGATGAAAAAGAGCTCAGGTAACTCTTGACCCAGAGAAATAGTGTTTGAGCTCTGTGTGTACAAAGTTCGCACACAGCGTTATTAGCACTAGAGTCATTGAATAGTTATGCTCAGATTTTCCTTGTTGAAATTTAAAAGCCCCTCTGTGCAGCGATTGTCTCCATGTATGAATGAGAATATGAAGTATTTGAAGCTCTATGACTGGATTATCTCAATTAATACATTGTCCTTCAGGTTCACTGATGTACTAACAGATGACAGAATTTTTTTTTTTTTTTTTTTTGCATCTGAAGGCTGAATAGTACTATTTTGAACATTTGATGCAAGGAACATACCATTTAGGAAAATCAATGCTGGGAGAGATGCGATTGCACAAGACACAGGTTCTGTTCTCAGCACCCATGCCCACTGCCTGACATGCCTTTGAATCCAGCCCCAGAGACTCTAACAGTGTCTTCTGGCCTACACAGGAAAGTGATTCACATACACATATCACTCTCTACCCTCACCAAGTAAAATAAAATGAACCCTTTAAAAAAGAAAATCTGTTAATCTGTCTTTCAGTTGTGAGCTGATAGAAATACATACGCTAAAGACATTACAATTCATACCGATGTTGTATCTTTTGGGTGTTTATTCATCGAGGGACTGCTGTATCACATGACAGTTTCATTTCTAGCTCTTTGAGAAAGCTCCAAATTTTACATAATAACAGTAAAACTACCTTTCTATTAAATGTGTAAAAGATTACCTTTTTTCTGCATCCTCCCCAACACTTATCTTTTATCTGCTACTCACAGTCATGGTAACAGGTGTGAGGAGAGGCTATGTGATGCTTTTGATTTACCTATGCCTGACAATTAGAGATATTGAGTCTTGTCTTTCAAACACACCTGTGGGCATTTATAAATCCTTTTGAGTGGTCTCTATTCAGTTGCTTTTGCCTGTTTTTACTTTAACTAATTCTTTTTTATTTAATTAATTTTATTTTTCACAATTTATTCATTTTATATCCCACTTGTAGCCCTCTCCCTCAACTCTTCTGGGTCCCATCCTCCCTGCCTCTTCCCCCATCACCTTCCCCCAGTCCACTGAAAGAAGAAGTTTTCCTCTGCCATCTGCCCATAGTTTATGAAATCTCATCAGAACTGGCTGGATCTTCTACTCCTGTGGTCTGGTAAGGCTGCATCACCAGGGGCAAGTGATCAAAGAGCAAGAAACAAAGTTCATGAGAGAGGCAGCTCCTGCTCCCCTTATTCAGGAACCCACATGGAGAGTCAGCTGTCTATCCGGACTAATTATTTTTACATGTTATAATTGTTTGAGTTCCTAATACATTTTGTGCATGTGCCATTGGCCTCATACAATATGTATTTTCTCCCGTTGTGTGGAGCCATTTTACTAACTGCTGCATTGTTTGCCACACAAGCTTCTTTCACCTATTTTTATTTCTAGTATTTTTACATTTCAAACAATAATCCAATTATAACATTTCTGCTTTCAGTATCCTCTTTGCAAACCCTCCAATATACTAGGCCCTGTTCTCCTTCATGCTATTGGCCTCTTTTTTTTTTCACTAATTGTTCCTTGCACATATGTAAAAACATTTATATTTCTAAATACAACCCATCTACTCTGTATTATGTTACTTTTGTGAGCATTTTCAGGCAGACACTTTTTTTTGGCCCACTTACTTGTCTGTTTTTTAACTTTGCTGGACTTTTGAACTCACATCAAAAACTATTGCTCAAACTAAAATACTATCAAATTTTTACCAATGATTTCTTTCTGATCTTGCTAATGCAGTCACAATTTTAAACTTTTTCTAGTTAATTTTTATTTTGCATATTTTAAGAATTATATTTTTTTGTTATTTTGTGTACATATGTGCGTTTACGGATATACATGTGTGCCTCCTGTGAGTGGAGGTCAGAGTTCCCTGATTATACCATTGGGATCCTAAATTGAACTCCTATCCTCAGGCTTTACAGCTGGCACCTTGACCCACGGAGTCATCTTTCTGGTCTTTGACTTAATTTTTATATGCTGTGAATGAAGTGTTCATATTTCTGCATGTGGAGATTAAGTGAGTATGGGTTATGTGATATATATGTGTGTATGCGTGTATATAATTTGTGTTCAATTAATTCTTGATAAATTTGGACTTGTCATTTAGTAATAATCTTTCTTCTGAACTTCCACAGCTTCCAACTACATATTAATAGACATTCTAACCACTAGGATAAATATGAAACCTAGGACTTTGGGATTGAATTGTATCACAGCTTTATGGAATTCCCATGTGTGAGCATCACTACATTAGACAGGTACCTGTAGTCATGAGGGATAACTTAGAGGCAGGGTCATAAAAGACTATCAAATCCAAAGGTCTGTTTTATGAGGACTGATTCAGTGATAAGTAGAAAAAGAAAAAAGGCTGTTGACAGAGAAATGACTGGCCAGGGACTCAACATTTCTAAAATCTTTTTATGTGAGTCCTGGTCTCCTAGTTGGTCCAGATGTGTGGCTTGTAGTCTAAGATTGCAAAGTTAAGCTGGGAGACAAGGTAGGTGGTCATAGAGATTGGGACTCTGAGGCTTGATGGAGTATGAATTAAATGAATTATGCTTAACTGATAATAAGCACATCTTAATATCTTGAACACATCCTTGATGACCATGAAGGGCAGCTTAGAGCCAAAGTATGTGAGGCTTCCTGGGACCTGAGCCAAAAGAGCTGAAATGACAAAAGAAGTGGGCCTGAGGGTTTTCTCCATAGATTCCAACGAAAGGAATCATAGCACTGAATTTAACTGGGTTACCCTATTGTTACCCAGTTGAATAGATATAGAGGGAAATTTTACACTCCTTTTGCCAAGCAGTGAGTATGTGAGAGGGCAGTATCTTCATATATCTACAAGAGAACAACCAAGGGTCCAGACCCTTCACAACACTCAGGGCAGGGGATGGACTGAACTCTAGTGAATGTGTAGTATTCCTTCCCCAACCACTCTCCGACACTCCACAGTGTCTTAGCATAGGAGTAAAGCACAAAATTGTATAGTTTTTTTTTTTAATTTATCTGCAGGATTTCAAAGCATATAGAAAATCCTGAAATAGGGGTAAGGAGATGGATAAAAGAAGACAAACAAAACAAAACAGAACAAAACAAAACAAAAACATCAGAATCATAAGTCTGATGTAGGACTTGAACATGAGCACAGCCTTGTTGTATATGATCCCTTGTCAATATAAACTTCATGATAAATGCAGGATGCTGTCTGTATCTTATTTGAACTTGCAGACAAAAGGTAATTCCCCATCACAGTGATGATCTCCCCATTTCAAAAATCCTGGAGAGAGAAAAGAGATACCTCAACTCTTGCAGATATAATGGTGGGCCACCCCAGAATCTGTACTAGTTTTAGAGCCTTTCATCCAGCTTTATCCAAACTGTATTTAGGGAAAGGAAAGATAGAACACAAATCCATACTCCATTCAGGAGGATAGCCACAAGGTCAGACCCAGTTCTAATGGAGAAATGTGAAAAAGAATGGGCAAAAGTGCTTCCATTTTTTTTTCCTTTTTTTTACCTGATGTTGCTGTCAGACTCCCACAGTGACCACGATTGACAGGAGAGGAAGGGTCCCCATCCCAATTGAGATAACTCAGCACATCGGAGTTACTCCACTCCCATCCACCTCCATTAGGTTGTTGACCCTGTCAGTAAAGGAGTAAAGAGAAAGTACATTAGACCTTCATGGAATTTAGTTCATTCACATGCTGCCCAGATACACTTTTACTTGCAAGTTCTGACTGAACTTCTTCCTCCTACAGGTTCCTCCTTGCCAGTAATCACAGAACTGTAGAGCTATATTAACAAAGTACTTGCTACAAGACACATTTCAGAATAGACTCTAGATCTCACAGTCTCTTTTTTTTCTACTTTTTAAAATAATTTTAACATTTTTATTTTATATTAATTACAGGTTATACACTTTGTATTCCAGCCATAGCCTCCTCCCCCATTCCCTCCCTATCTCATCCTTCCCTCCCTCATCTCCTCCCTGCACCTTTTCAAGTCCACTGATAGGGGAGGACCTCCTCCCATTCCATTTAACTGTAGCTTATCAGGTCTCTTCAGGAATGGCTGCAATGTCTTCTTCTGTGGCCTAGCAAGGCTGCTCCTTCCTCCGGGGGCAGGAAGGTCGAAGAGCCAGCCTTTGAGTTCATGTCCAAAATAGTCCCTGTTCCCCTTACTAGTATACCCACTTGGTTATGGAGCTACCATTTGCTACATACAAGCAGGGGTTCTAGGTTATAATCATACATGGTCCTTGCTTGGAGAGACAGTCTCTTAAAAGACCCCTGTGCCCTGATATATTTGGACCTTGCGGAGCTCCTGATCTCTCCAGGTCATGCTAACTCCCCCTTCTTTCATAGGATTCCCTGCACTCTGCCAAAGGGTTGGTCATGTTTCTTAATCTTTGCTTTGACATCCTGCTAGGAAGAGTCTTTCTGAGCCCCTCTCTGGTAGGCTCTTGTCCTGCTACTTGTTTTCTCCTACATCCAGTGTCCATCCCATTTGACTTTCTAAGTGAGGATTAATCCTCTTACCCCAGGTCCTCTTTCTTGTTTATCTTCTTTAAGTGTATAGATTTCAGTATGTTTATCATATCTTATAGGTCTATATAAGTGAGTATATACCATGTGTGTCTTTCTGCTTTTGGGATACCTCACTCAGGATGATCATTTCCAGGTCCCACCATTTGCCTGCAAATTTCATGATTTTCTCATTTTTAATTGCTGAGTAGTATTCCATTGTGTACCACAATTTCTGTATCCATTGCTCAACTGAGGGACAACTGGGTTGTTTCCAGGTTCTGGCTATTATGAATAAAGCAGCTACGAACATAGTTGAGCAAATGTCCTTGTTGTGTACTTGAACATCTTTTGGGTATATGGCTAGGAGTGGTATAGCTGGATCAAGGATTCACTATTCCTAATTGTTTAAAAAAAACACCAAATTGATTTCCAGAGTGGTTGTACAAGTTTACATTCCCACCAGCAATGGAGCAGGGTTCCTCTTTCTCCACATCCTCTCCAGCATATGTTGTCACTTGAGTTTTTTTTTTTTATCTCCCTGCATAAAGCTAAAGTCCAAGTGGATCAAAGACTTCAACATAAAACCAGACACACTAAACCAGTTAGAAGAAAAAGTGGGAAAGACCCTAGAACTCATTGGTTCAGGAGACTACTTCCTGAACAGAACACCAACAGCACAGGCTCTAAGATCAGCAATCAATAAATGGGACTTCATGAAACTGAAAAGCTTCTATAAAGCAAAAGACACTGTCATCAAAACAAAATGACAGCCTACAGACTGGGAAAGGATCTTCACCAACCCTATATCTGACAGAGAGCTAACATCCAGTATGTATAAAGAACTCAAGAAGTTAAAAAGCAACAAATCATATAATTCAATTAAAAAATGGAGTATAGAGGTAAACAGAGAACTCTCTGTAGAGGACTGTAGAATGGTAGAAAAACACTTAAAGAAATGCTCAGTCTTTAGCCATCAGGGAGATGCAAATCAAAATGACCCTGAGATTTGAATGGGTTGGAATGGCTAAAATCAAAAACTCACAGTATCTTTTATATAAACAACAAATTAGGAGGTGGATCATCGGTCAAGAGCACTACCTCCTCTAACAGAGTGTCCAGGATTGGATTCCAGAACCCATATAGTAGCACACAACCATCTATAACTCCAGTTTTTAGGTATCTGTTGCCCCTTTCTGACCACTCTAATAACTGGGCATGCACATGGTGCACACACATACATTTAGCAAAACATTCAAATAAATAAATCTAACTTTTAATGCATAAGTATATCTTATACATTATATCATATCTTAATGTACAAGGTTCTACAACTTTTTGTGAAAGTTTCTGAAGACAAAAGAAGTCACCAGTTAACTTTTTCAACTAAAAAAGAAAATGCAAAAGCTGGCAACAGGCAAAGAAATTAATCTGAAGACTAGGAATCTCCATAGAATTCAAACCTTCTCTCTGGTGTTGAAGATGTTCTTTACTCTAATGTCACTCAATATCTGAGTGCTAGATTCTCCTTGTGTTATATAGGGAGAGGAGACACAGAAAACTGCTTGGGAGACATTATTTCCTGGAGATGAAACATGGGAAAATGAGAATCTTACCATTGTTGGATCATGTAGCCCAATCCAGATCTCTTGGTAGTTGTTCACTCTGCCGTTCACCAGGGAGGAGACAAAGGAAGCTTCACCTCCACTAAGAATAGACACAAGGTGTCCTGAGTTCCTCTTCTGGCAGGTCAGCTGTGTGAGGGATACAATGATAGAGTGCTTACGACCCCCCTGGCCCGTGATGAAGTAGATGTGTGTGAGCAGAAAGATTACATAGAAGAAAGAACAGTCATCCTAAACTCCATAGAATCACAGAACCTTGAGGCTTCTTCTCCTGTCATCAACGCATACTTTATGCTGTTCTCTTCAACCTCACCCTTCAGCACTCACATCTGCTTGAAACCAGGATTTGGGTGTCGTAATCAAGGCATAGCAGTGGGAGTGATAAGCCTTGGAGCCTGTGGGACAGCTGATACGTGGAGAGGGCACTTCATTCTGGGAGTCTTCACCTGCAGGTGGAGGGAGAGAAAAAAGGGATGGCATGAGATGGAGAGTTGGAGTTGGATGGAGAGGTCAACATAACTGACTATTTATGAAAGCTGTTTATCTGGAGTGGTGGCTATAATCAAGACATTAAACTTTCCTTGTTGTGATCCTGATTTTTGTTTCTTTTTTTTTTTTTTTTTTTTTTGCTTTCTTTATGTCTAGGTCTCTCTGTACACCTGGATGTCCTGGAATTCATTACGTAGATAAAGTTGGCTTCACAGATATTCTACTGCCTCTGCCTCCTGAAAGCTGGAATTAAACATATATGTTACTACACCCAGAGAGGTTCTTTGTTCTTATAACTTCAAGTGGAAGAGCTTCTCCTTTCATTTTATCCTTCCAATAGATTTCACAGTCTGTGACACTCCTTTCTTAATACTGTCTATTTGTATGCTTCATTACTGACCCTTATACATTAATTCTCCAACATATTAACATAATTTAGAGCCTCCTGACAAAAGGAAACACTGTCATTCCATTGCTGATGCCATGGTGATACTTTTCATTACCAGCACCCTGGAAGAAGGCAAGATGATGAATGAGTTGCAGGGGAATTTTCTGCGTGGATACCCCTCACAAATACCACATGAGACTTCTGAGAACATTACTTTGTTCCTTGGCTCTAAACATTCACAGAAAGTCCAGTTTTAGAGGTAGAGAAAACTTACCTTGTACTTGAAATAGGAACAACAGGCAGGAGAGCAGCATCCAGGATGCACTGGTGAGGGTCAGGTGAGGCAGCATCTTGTCTGTGAGAGAGTATCACCCAAGGTACTAGAGAGAGTGTAGTCAGAGAGAACCTTCAAAGAGGGCCATCTCTCCCTTTCACCTTTGCCTAGATCTGCAGGCTGCAGGGATACACTGATCTTAATCCCATTCCTGTTTTGCTATGGTCTGGAATGGAAATGAAGAACCCAGCGCTTCCCCTTCCCTGAACACTATACAGAAATCCTTCGCTGATTCTCAGAGTCCTCTGTTCTATGTGGACAGGTACTCTTCTGTGATTTTTGGGGTGAACCCATGCAAGGCTCTCATCATCTTTCAGATTCCACTTACCTGTTGTTCAGAGATCTGGGATGGTTTTTCTGGACAGAGATGACTGCTTTTATAATAGAATTTGAAGGAGGAGCATCAGCATGAATAAGTGGAATGCATATGCAAATCAGGGTAGTGGGTAGTCCTTGGCACAGATTCTGGGAATTTCCCAGCAGAATTGAAGGACTCTTCCTGGCAAAGACCAGGAACTATCACACAAAGAGCCATTTCCTGTTGGGGAACCTGCTCTCTCCTCAGGTACAGGTGATGTTTGAAATTCTGCCTTGTCATCCTCCACCAGATACCATTCTCTGGGAAACTGGAGTGAGGCTAATTTGTAACCACATACTCTCATGCTACCAAGATTTATTTAATTTGTAATGTATGCATTGATACATACATGCATTCATACATATATACATATACACATTTATACAACCCAGAAAAAGTCATTCACTTCATATAATCACCTACTTTTGTCTATTGCACTACATCAGCTTACAGTCTTTATTCTCCAGTATGACTGTAGCTTTTTTCTACTCACTTCTGCCTTCTGCTTTCTTATAATATTATTCTCACCCTTTTTCCTTCGGTTTGTGTTTTTTATCCCCTGTGGTGAACATTCTGCAGGTATTGTGTCTGGTCTGACTTTTTAATTAGTTAGTCATCAAAAATCTGTTCACTTACATTTTTTATGTACCCTTTATAATTTCCATAACGAAGTCTAAGAAAACTCAGTCTCAGGAGAAATAGTATAGAATCTTTAGTTTGCAAGGAAATGAGAGAGGTTCCATAACCTACATCTGTGTAAACAGAAGTGCTAAAAAGCATTAAAAGGATCTATATATTATGTTTTTATATTTTAATAGAGCTTAATAATGATATTTGTTGAAAGGAAAAATAGCAATGTATTATAGTGACTAATATCTTACGGTAAAATTAAAGAAGACACTATCACACAGATGGCAGAACTTAGAATGAGCTGTCTCACAATTGTTTCTCCTCTGAGTTATTTAAATTGGGACAGAACCACGATGACTACATGGCATTCTTATTTTTGCAGATCGTCTCTGTGTAGGCCAACTGTCCTGGAGTTCTTTCTACACAGCCTCTCAAGGCCCAGGATGACACTCATGCTCTACCATGCCTTGTTTTATTTGTCACACATTAAATTTGACTAAGAGTTATTGTTTCTATTATTATCTTTCTTTGTTAGGGAGCAGGAATCGCTTCTCTAAAATGGTTTCTTGCTTCTTGGACTTTGTTGAATACAGCCACAAATTGTAACAATCTATTTCATTTTATGTATGTGTGAAATAGGTCCTTTGTGCTTATAGGATTCTTAAACTGCCAGTCCTCAGTACTGCTATAGCCTTTATAAAAGATCACTTATATTCTATCTATCTATCTATCTATCTATCTATCTATCTATCTATCTATCTATCTATCTATCTATCTATTATCTATCTATCATCTATCTATCTATCTATCTATCTATCTATCTATTATCTATCATCTATCTATCTATCTATCCATCTATCTATCTGTCACTTTATTCACTTGACATCCCAATAATAACCCCTTCCCCCTTCTTCTTCTTGTTCCCTCCTCCTTTTCGCCCATAACCTTTCCACCTCCCCTACTTATCAGAATTGGAAATTTCCTCAATTAACAATGGATCCCAGCACATTTAGACCAGTCATATCAGGAATGAGCACATTCTCTTTCACTGAGGCAGGGCAAGGGAGCCCAGACAGGGGAAAGTGATCAAAAAGCAGGCAACAGGGACTCAAAAGATGCTCTACCATACAACAAGGACATTTGCTCAACTATGTTCATTGCAGCTTTATTTGTATTAGCCAAAAACTATAAACAATCTAGATGTCCTTTGACTAAAGAATGGATATAGAAACTGTGGTGTATTTACACAATGGGATATTACTCAGCTTTTAAAAACAAGGAAATCATGAACTTTGCAGACAAATGGATGGATGTAGAAAATATGATCATATTGATTTCCAGAGTGGTTGTACAAGTTTGCATTCCCACCAACAATGGAGGAGGGTTCCTCTTTCTCCACAACCTCTCCAGCATGCGTTGTCACTAGAGTTTTTGATCTTAGCCATTCTGGTGGGTGTAAGGTGAAATCTCAGG
>JAQQSO010004161.1:0-13003 GCA_028658305.1 Pachyuromys duprasi | reverse complement strand
CATTGCAGCCAGCCCTGAGGAGTCAGGATAAGCTGGGGTTGGATGGAAGGGAAGGAGGTCCTCCCCTGTTGGTGGACTTGGAGGGGGCGGGGAGGAGGGAGATGAGGGAGGGAGTGGGAGGGTAGGAGGGACTGAGGGAGGGGGCTACACCTGGGATTCAAAGTACCTAACCTGTGATTGAGATAAAAATAAATAAATTAAAAAAAAAAAAGAATGATGTGCTAAGACCAGAGCTTAGCAGCCTTAGATGATATGAGCTGTGTCCAGCATGAGAAGTCCCTAAGCCAGTGGCTCTCAACCTTCCTAACGCTGAAGCCCTTTAATACAGCTCCTCATATTGTGGTGACCATAGATTATTTTGTTGCTACTTCATAACTGTAATTTTGCTGCTGTTAGGAATATCTGATGTGCAGGATATTTAACCCCTAAGGGGTCGTGACACACAGGTTGAGAAGTGCTGCAGGCAAGCACACTGGATTTCAGAAAGCTTGAACCAATAAGAATTGCAGCCAGCCCTGAGGAGACAAGATGATCTGGGGTCAGATGGAAGGGGAGGAGATCCTCTCCCGCTGGTGGACTTAGAGGGGGCGGGGAGGAGATGAGGGAGGGGGCTACGCATGGGATGCAAAAAAACCTAACCTGTGATTGATATAAAAATAAATAAATTTATAATAATAAAAAAGAAAGCAAGAGAATCTTATGGGCAGATTAAAAAAAAAAAACAGGCATGGAGCTAAGCACTTAGTCTATCTCAAGCAGCTAGCTCCAGGCTCAATGAAAGACCCTGTTTCAAGTAATAAAGTGGGAACTGATTGATGAACACACCTACCATCAGCTGCTGACCTCTCCATGCACACACAAATGCTTTTAAATAAAGCACAACTCTTCTTTGAGAAGCCCACACTCATGCTTCACTCTTTCCCCAAGCCATGTCTATTTCATAAACTCCAGCTCTGTTTCTCACTGGCTTGTCCCCCCAAACTTTTCAGGGTTGACAGCAAGGATCCAATCTCACCAGAGTAGAAGTCCTTTCCCTTTCTCCTTGCTCCTCCCTCCCTTTCTCCTCCTCCTCTTCCCCATCTTTTATTTGTGACACCATGTGGATTAGATGGGCCTCAGACTCACAGTGATGCTCCTGCTTCTGTTTTCTTTGTGCTGGCATCACAGGTGTGTACCACCATACTTGAACAGAGAATCTTTCAATCAAATTTTCCAAAAGTCAGGTCATATTAAGCAAATAGCAATAGATGTTGCTCAACACATTTGAGAAATAGGACATATATGTTCCTTAGCATATATTAAGTATAGAATGTAAGGGTCTTCATCATGACATTTTCATACATGTTTATAGCATTATTTGATACGAACAGTAACTTTCAGTATAATTCTGACTGACGTGTGGCTATCAACTTTATTAGTTAAGATTACCAGAGATTTTTAAACCCACATTTTCTTTTGTGCTAGCCGTACTATTAAGTGCTTCCTGAGCCTAGTGGTGTTGTGCTTGTTTTTAAACTCTAATTTATTTGGGGTGTTTAGGCCTCTACCTCCCTTCCACCAACCCTTTAACCCTAGGTAAGAGACAGAATGTTAGTGGGGAGAGGGGGCACAGACTCCTTTACTTCTGGCTGTTTACGGTTGATCAGTTCTTTTGGAGACTATACCAATCTCCATCAACAGGAAATACAGAGAGCTGTCTCCTCTATTTCCTCCAAGCTGCTGCATCATGAAGCATCTCTCTGTGTCTCTTCAAACTGCCATACCTTCCATCTCTGGTCTCTCTCAACTCCCTTTTCTTTCTGGGTTCTCATATTTATATGCCTCAGAGTACTAGGCCACACCCCTTTCTGTGCTGCATGAGGCAGGCTGTTACCAGCTGGCAAAGACCATGCCCCGAAAGAGGTGATCATCAGCTGTGGACAGACTAAACTCCCACACTTGGGATTAAAACAAAGACATATTTACATAACACAACTGAGTTTTTAAAGAAAACAAAACTTCTATCACATCATGGCTCACATATTGAATGATACATCGCAGATGGATGATGCAAGTTATACAATATTTTCATCATCACGGAATGTTCCATTGGATAGCGCTGCTTAGAACATACTAGGAAGGTGTTCCTGGAGCCAGAGCCCCAGTTGGCACAGTCGAAGCTCTCAGGCTCTTGAAAGGCCATCCCTTCACCTTCACCAAAAAAAAAAAAAAAAAAAAAGTATATGTTCACCAAAAGCCTACAAGTGTGGTGGTGTTCATGTGTGTAATCTCAGAATTTCAGTGATGGAGGTGGGAGAACTGAAAGTTTAAGACCAGCCTGTGGAGATGTAAAGGACTTGCTTTAAACTCCTGGGGTTTAATAACCAGTATCCATGATAGATAGATAGATAGATAGATAGATAGATAGATAGATAGATAGAAAGATAGAATGAATGCATGGAATCTCCAAAGACCACAAGGAAAAGTTCAATCCTGTACCTGTTCATAGGGATTGATCAGTGTCATGAACAGCCATCTCTTAAATTCATCAACACTTCTCTTAATATTTGCCTGTGGCTTTGTCCATAAAGTACCATTTTTAAGTACACACATCATCTTCACAATAACTCTGGGTCTCAGAAAACCCGTGGAAAAAAAGAGGAGAACAAGAATGTGAAAATTATTCCAAAAATAATTGCTTCATGCTATGGTGCAGGTTCTGGCATTCAAGTGTGCACCAGAATTTGCTGGAAGTCTGTGTTTCCTTGTTCTTAATTAAGATCTCTATGCCTGAAAAGATTTTTCTTTTGCTCTCATTTTTTTTTATGACTTACAGGTATAGAATTTTAAGTTCTAGCTTGGTGTGGTGGGACGTGCCTGTAATCCCAGTATTTAGTAGAAAGAGGAGGTAGGATTAGGAGTTCAGGCCCAGCCTGAGCTATATAACAAGGCCCCCCTCTCCCCAACACACAGAATTTTAAATTCTAATATTTTTCTCCTTTATCTTCAAAGACACTGTTTCAATGTCATTTAGCACTTGGTGATGAAAAAAATAAATTAGATCCTGGAAACTTTGGAAATGCCATAGATTTTCATGAATCTTAGAGGGCTCGTTAAAATACAAATTGCTTCACCCCAGTTCCAAAGTTTGGTTCCTCAGGCCTGAGCTGAGGTTCGGTAATTCATATTTCTAGAAATATGTCAGTAATGCAGGTTTGGGGAACCATATTGCAAATCTCTACTGTACCTGCCTCAGCCTAATGAGGCTGCGAAAATGAGGCTTTTGGTTCTCCAACAAGTGACCCCTCATTCTGTTAGGGCTTCTTTTTTTTATTATTTACTACATATACAGTGTTCTGTCTGCATGTACTCCTGCTCTCCAGAAGAGTGCACCAGATCTCATTATAGATAGTTGTGAGCTATCAAGTGGTTGCTGGGAATATGAACTCAGGACCTTTGGAAGAGCAGCCAGTACTCTTAACCTCTGAGCCATCTCTCCAGCCCCCTGTTAGGGCTTCTTTGATGAGCTACATCTGCACTCACTTGGATCATGATCACTTTTTATCCTTCACACAGCTTTCACCCATCTGCTGGTTTAGCAATGCACTGAAGTGAAAACAACCAAAAAAAGTCCAAGCTGGCGTTAACCGCACTTTGCCCTCGTGGTGGTGCTTAGCGTTAGAAAGAGAAAAGGGAAATGAGAAATGGCTGAAGATCGCAAAGCTAGGAACCAGGATGAGTTCAAAATGTTCAACTTCAGTTTGGTTATAAAGACTATCCGGGAGTTTATTAAGGTGGAAAATTAATGATTTAAAAAAAACTGTAGAAAATCATTTCATTCCAACTGTTGTGATGCTTAAAACGGACTGTCAAGCTGACAGAATCGCCTAGGAGATAAACTTAACGGTAAGCAAGTTTCTAATCTGGGTTTGCTTGAGGTGGGAAAACCCGCCCTAAATGCTGGCAGCACCTTTACACCTGCTGAGATCCTGGTCAGGAAAAGAAAGTGAAAGTGATCTGAGCTAGAACATTTCCTTCTTTCCTTTTTGCCAACTGCAGACAGAATGCTGCCAGCTGCCTCAGGCTCCTGCTGCCCTGGCTTCCCCATCATGAAGGACAGTATTTTCAAAGTATGAACTCAAAGACACTGTCCCTTAAAGTTCTTGGTCCAGCGTTTTGCCACAGTGATGAGAAAAGTAATGCCTACAACCTCCACATTATGATGGGGTATTTGAGGGACATTCCCTCTGCCTCTTGGTTGCTAGCACACTGGGCTGCTGTGCCTCTGGGTGGTTGTCTTGACCTTTTTTAGGTTTCAATTATTTTCATTCAGTGTCTGACTTATTCTAGTGGATAACTGTCTAGCGGATAACTTGGGAAAGAGAGATGTCATCAATGGTATTGACTTAGAATGAGTTACTAAATTGTTCACTTAAAATGGTTCAGATGGGAAAGAAAGAATGAGCATTAGATACAAAACCAAGACTTTTGAATTTTGACCTCCAACTTATAAGCACCTCTTAGTACATCATGAGAGCTCTAGTTCTTCAAAACAAATGGTAAAAGTGGAAATTTTTATTCAATTTGGCTTATCCTTTATTGGAGATAAAAGAATCCAACCCCACAGTGTGTTATTTCTGGAGAGTACTTGCAAATAGCAGCCAGAAAGTGCTCACGTCTCCTTTTTAAGAAACAAAACATGAAAATTATAATAATAAAGTAATTGATTTTTTTAAAGAGAGAAATTCAAGAATTCCAAATATCAGGTCATGGAAGCAGTTTGGAGGGCTCCAACACATAGTTAAATTTCAATCTACATATTAATACACATTTGGTCTCCAAACACAAAATTAAAATGTCATTTTGAATTTATAGATAAGCCATATTCTTTCATGCATACTTAATTTGAAATAAATTAAGCAGCATGCATCACTTGTTAAATGGAAGAAAGTCAAGCCTTGTTCTTATATATTATGAATATTATCAAAGAATACATTAAAATGAAAATTATAACATGATCTTTAATAATATACCGATCTAAATTCATTTAAAATAAAACAAAGTTCCTCAGTGTCATATCATACACTACACTAAAATAGCATACTGACTTATTCCTATGGGAGTTGGTGAGATGACATATTTCCATGAATGACCTTCATAAGGGTAGAGACCAGAAAAGAGTGGGTGAGGGAGGACAGAGGGATGTGTGACTGCAGTAGAGAGGGAGGGTGAGTTTCTGTGTTAGTCAAGGGTTTTGTGCTATACCATTTCCGGTGCATGTAACAGAAATCTACATCAATGGACTTTAAGGAAATGGGGATTTATTGACTCAGGACACTGGCAAGTCCAGAGACAGAACTTAGTTTTGGAGATTATATCAAAGGACACCATAAAGCATCTCTGACATGGACTCTCTTTTCGGCACTGCTTCTCTTAATGTATTGGTCTCTTTATCACTGAATATTCTTCAGAGGGTGAGGTTTATGGATTCCAGCCTAGTTGGTCTTGGAGAAAAGATAATGGAAACAAAACAAGCAAGGGCAGAAAAAAAAGAAAATTTCATTTGTCTCCTCTTTGCTTTAGACTCCCAGTGGCTGGGGAAATGGCGTGTTATGGTGGGCCAGGCTTTAATGTCATGCAACCCTTGCCAGTGGAGTCTAGAGAACTATACATAGTGGGGTAAAGGATGGCAAGACGTGACAAAGAGCTCCTTTCAGCCAAAGAAGGCAGGTTGAGGTACAAAACACAAAGTCTCAATGGCTCTCTTAAGTGTCTAGGTCTCTAAGGAATCTAGAACCCTCCAGTGCCCAGTGAGAGATAGCTGGAGCCTCTCAGCTGGATAGTCTCCATTTGTTTCTCAGGGTCTGCTCTGGGAAGTGGCTGATTCTGTCTGGGTCCAGCAAAGAAGGGCAGGGGTCACTGACAGGAGCTCTGGGTCAGGAACAGAGAGAGAGCTTGAGGTTATTCTCTCTTCAGTCCCTTCCTTCCAAGCTGGGGGGGGGGGCAGTAGCTGTTTTCCTAGAAGAGCACAGCTGCTAGCAGATATCCCTGTCCCAGAGCTGCAGTGCCCACAAGCCTGGGTGACGGCATCCTCTGCTTGCCCTTTGGCATGTGGATAACTTCCATGTTGTTCCCCCTGGAGTGTTCCACCATTTCTCAGAGCTCTCCATTAGTCTTATTATCACTTTTTATGTGGTTTCTTTTTTGGTTGGTTGGTTGTTTTGTTTTGTTTTGTTTGGTATCTGTGTTTTGAAAGGGGGGGGTCTCATTTAGTTCAAGGCTTGCCTCAAATTTGCTATGTACTTAAGCATGACCTTGAACCTGTGTGTGTGTGTGTGTGTGTGTGTTTGTTATAGGCATATAGGAATGCATGCATGTGTGGAGAGGCTAGACATTCATATTGGGTCTCTCCAACCTTATTTTTTTTTTGAAACAGGGTCTCATTGAACTTGAAACCTCTTGATGTAGCTAGACTGGCTGAGCAGCAAGCCCCCAGGAATCAACTGTTTTTGCAATGTCTCCAATGCTGGGGTTTTAGACCTGCGCTGCTTCTCCTGGCTTTTACATGAGTGCTGGGAATCTACAGTCACATTCTCATGCTTGCAGAGCGAGCACTTCTCCACTGACCCATCTCCCCAGTCCGTACTTCAAACCACTGATCCTCCTGCCTCCACCTCCAAGTGCTGCGATTATAGGCGTGTACTATCATGCTCGCTTTGTATATGGTTTATTTATTAAATTCTCCCAAGTTCCTCTTTCAGTGTGTCCTCTATTTCCTATGCAGCCCTCCCTGACACACTACCTATTCTGTTCACCAATTCATTTATGGTCATCTTGGATTTCCCTTCTAGTATCCCACCATCTTAACTGTTTTTAAGTATACAAACTAGAGTATGAAATATAGCATATGTGAGACACTTTCAGAACTTGGTTTTAGAGTTTTTTGGAACATTTTCATCATGCAAAACTGAAACTATTAATGCAATTTACAACTTCCTATTTCTTTCTCAACTATTTTATGTTTCGTCTCTATGAATCTGATCACTTTAGCTACCTGATGTTATAACATGGCCCTGTACATTAGTAGGCCCTGAGACCTTAGCACAACTGATTTCATGGCGAAAGTATTATTCAGGCTATAAAACTCAGCATGTAGACAGCACCACAACGACCCAAAAGGTGACTGTGTATTACATTGGGCATAGCTTGAGCATATATGTCCTCAAAGCCTGCCTCTAGTGACATACATTCTCCAACAAGGCCACACCTCCTAATAATAGTGCCACAGATTATGACCAAGCATTCAAACACATAAGTCTATGGGGACCATACCTATTCAAACCACCACAGTCTTTAAATATAGTAACCTTGCTTTTAGGCTTCTTCTGCTTCTAGCTAATTGTCAGTTGTTAACTGAAATGTGTCAATCCAGGACATGGCTTTTGGACTTAAAAGCTCACCCTGAGAAAGGTTCAGTGCTATACTGGAATCCCAAACACCCAGTGCAGTTGCTGGCTACCTAATAAAGACTTTCTATTAAGCCAGGAACTGTGGCACATGCCTGTAATCCCAACACTCAGGGAGGCAGAGGCAGGCAGTTCTCTGTGCGTTTGAGGCCAGCTTGGCCTACAAAATGAGTCCAGGACATCCAAGGCTACACAGAAACTGTCTCAAAAATAAAAACAAACAAACACAAAATACTTTCTATTACCTAAAACCCATGTCCAAAACCAGTTTTCTCTGGAGGGTGCACCGGTAGCAATGTAGGTAGAATCATGTAGCATTTGTCTTTTTGCAGCTGGCTTATTTCACTTAACAAAGTTCATCTATGCTGTAGCATATGGTAGCCTCCTGTCCTTAAAGGCTGCTTAGTATTCCTTTGTATACACATACTGTTGAGATCAGGATATACCCTACTCCAAGTTACTCCAAGTATTATGAAATAGTGTGTTTTCAGGCTGTGAATTGCCCTATTTTCAAGCAACTTTTGACTTCATTTTGAGGGAGAAAGAAGGATGACTGTGGCCCTGTGACTATGAGTGATAAACTGCACCATCTTTCAAGCTGTACCCATTCAGCACAGATTGACAAATGACTTCTTGTAAACAGAAAGAGAGCCACCCTGTATATTTATTAGAGAGAGCTGAAACTATGGAACCATGTGGGCATATTAAAATCATAGCAGACAAACTAGGCCTAAGAACATATCAGATATGTTGGATGAAGGAACTTTTGCCTGGACTCTTGAAGTGATGGGCATAAAACACTGCCAT
This sequence comes from Pachyuromys duprasi, assembly GCA_028658305.1. Classification (NCBI taxonomy): domain Eukaryota; kingdom Metazoa; phylum Chordata; class Mammalia; order Rodentia; family Muridae; genus Pachyuromys; species Pachyuromys duprasi. The sequence goes on along the minus strand of JAQQSO010004161.1, from coordinate 4,751 downwards.
GTCATGGCCCTACACAAACCTATTATCTGATACATACTGTGTACATCACGGAATGCGTACCCTCTGACTTGCCTTATCACACACACCTACCTTGATGGAGCCTATTGGACTGCCTGCATGTCCACCTGTTTTCCAGTCCAGACCTCCCTGTTCCTGCTTCTGATGTAGTTTGATCTTTTGTTCTTGAAGCTGAATTCTGCAGCTTCATGTTCAAACCTAACACCATCCCTCTTATAGAGAATATTATCTTATCTATACAGACTCTCAGCAGGCTTCTGAAGCCTCTTCAATTCTGTTGCAGTCTCTGTATTCATTCTGTAGCATACACATACACACAAATTTATTATGTGTGCTGTGCTGCGTAATGTTAGAAATAAAATTAGTAACTAAGATTGGAACAAAGAATTGCATTTGCCTAGGCCAAGCTCCCAAGTTAAGAAGGATTTGTGACAAGTTGCTATCATTAAAGCCACTAAATCTTGTGACTTTATTCTCATTCAGTAAGTCTTGAAGTTGTCTGTGTTTCAGGCATAGCATGCTCATGACCCATACCACATGCTGTTTATTCATCGATGTATTGGAAGATACTTGTGTTGGTCATGACTATTGTGAACAATACTAGTATAAAAACAAGATCTACATTCAGCTCTTTCTGATTCTTTCTCTTTTCCTCCCTCCCTCCCTCCCTCCCCCCTTTCTCCCTTCTCCTCTCCGAAGTGAGATTGCTGATAGCTTCATTTTAACTTCCAAAGAAAGCCCCACGCTACTTTCTATAATGGAGTTCTATTTTGCATTTTTTTGGAGCAGCCAGACTCCTAGATTACACTGGTGGCAGGAACCCCCTTTAAAACCTGGACCTAACCCTTTGAGGCACAGGAGTGTTCATGTCTCCACCTGAGGAGCTCCCCTGGCCAGGACTCATCAACCCCTAGACTTTCCTAACAGACATAATGGCCATTCTCAGCCCCGAGATAGGCGAGTGGCCAGACCCCATCCTATGGGAAGACAAATCCCACTAATCCCGAGTTTGCCCCAAACACAGGCCACACACTCCCTCAAATCCCAGGCCACCATGGAAAGCTCCTTCCTCTAAGAAACCCTATATAAACCCTGTGTTCTCCCCAGTTCTCTGCCTGAGAGTCAGCTACCCTCCTGGTTTTTTTTTTCCTTTCTTTCTGTGAATAAATCTCTTGTGTGAGATTTGTTGTGCAGTGTCTGGTACTCCTTGGCTTTTACTGCCAGGATACCTTTCCATCTGAGCTTTAACATTTATAGCAATAGGGGCTGGAGAGATGGCTCAAAGGTTAAGAGCGCTTCTGCTGGTAGCTCATCCAGAGGTCTTAAGTTCGATTCCCAGCAACCACTTCGTAGCTCACAACCATCCATAATGAGATCTGGTGCCCTCTTCTGGCACACAGGCATATACACAGACAGAACACTGTATATATAATCAACAAAATAAATTTCTTAAAAAAAAAACATTTACAGCAATAAACACTCTCAGCTACCAAGACATCTCTACCATCGCTAATGAATATTTCATAATAAAATTAGCAGTTTGCATGCTATTATTTAACCATATTTTGAAAGTTGGTGACACAGACTAATACTTAGAGCTAGGCAGAATAGAACAAGGGCCACTGTGCTTGAAGACACTGCGACTTTGACATTGATACAAGTTGGCAACTCTCCTGTTTACTCCATAATGTGGCCCCTAATTTAATAGTAATATTTTGGTAATAAATTCAAACATTGACCCAATTAAAGTCTGTATTCCTGTGGAGAAAGTGATACGTGGCTTATAGAATACAAGTCCTCATGATCATCTGGGACAACATATGTTGAAACAGGCAGAAAGCAGAAATAGACGAACCACAATGCTTTGCTGGTGACTTGCAGACTTCACATAAGCCTTCAAACGATAAATCAGATATACATGGTTTTGGAATGGATTTCAGCTGTTTTAAATGATGATGCTAAGGATCTGTTTGGAGAAATTTTTTGCCTCTTACTTATTTAATAAATATCGGTGAACACCTACTATGTATTGGACATTGTTCTAGGTGCTTGCAGTAGACACATCAAGGAATAAAGGAACATTTTCCTTCCCTCCGCAGAACTTTAATTTGTGCTGCAATAACAACAGGTCAGGATTTACTAAGCATTTAAAACTGTGATAGTTTTCTTTTTCTGGTTATTGAAAAAAATTTAAACTTAAAAAAATTATATGTACATTTCCTTTTCCTTCTTGTGTGACTGTGTACCATGTGTAGTGCCCTGTGAAGCCAGAAAAGACTGTCAAAGCCCAGGGAACTGGAGCAATAGATGGCTGTTAGCCATATGTGGGTAACAGGGATTGGACCTGTGCTTTCTGCAAGAGCAGTCAGTGCCCCTAAGTGCTCAGCCACCTCTCCAGCCCTGAGAATTACATCTTAGATTATTATTAGACCTCTTTTACCTACTTTGAAACACACACACACACACACACACACACACACACACACACGCTCACACACACCAGGCTAGAGAAAGGACCTGAGTTTGGTTTCTAGTCTCCACATCAGGTGGCTCACTATCCCCAATAACTCTAGCTTTACACAAATTTTCATCTTAAAACGTCTCCTAGAGAGCTTGAAAACACTGTTTAGGCTGAGCACCACCCCTTCCAGACCTTCTCTTTTAACTAGTTTGGTTTGCAGTAAGGATTATCTGTCAGCACAAGTCTGCTTTTGGATATACATTTTTCTCAGCATACATGAATTCGACAAAGTAATGGGTTTCATTATGATATCGCTATGCACGCATATAATATACTTTGATCATATTCACCCCCTCTATTAGCGTTTCTTATCCCTGCTTCTCCTTTTTCCTTTCACATCCCGAATAGTCAGTCTAAGTCTTGATGCTAAAGATGGAACATTTGAGGGAACCCTGACCTTTGATCCCAGGGACGACTGAAAATTTCAGAAATTGAGGAGATCCAAGATGGCTGCCAGGAGAGGACACTGTGTCTGAGGAGTAGGACAGCAGTGACAGCGCAGCGACCAGGAGACTGAACTCTGGGACCTAAAACTCCAGCATTTGTGATTGCCAGCTGAGCAGAATTCCTAAGGTGAGGAAATAAAGTGGGAAAATCCTAGGGACATCCAGTTATTCCCTGGACAAACTCCGGGTGACCTGCTGCGCACAGTCCTGATCTGAACGAGCAACCGCCCTGGGTGCCAACAGCCACCATACCAGACTGGGTAACACAGTTTCCAAACCAGACTGAGAAGACCCCAGGTACAGTCTCAGACCAGCCTGCATCCAGCAGGAGCACTCTGCTCAGCAACTCCAGCAACCACTCCAGACCCTGTGCCCACAGGCCAGAATGAGAAGCCTCCAGATTCCATTCCCCAGACTGGGCTGTATTGGGCGGGCACACTCCCCTTGGTGGGCCCAGCTGCCACCCCGGACCAGGACACATAGTATCAGGTCCAGACTGAGGTGGCCCCTAATACCATCTCAGACCTTGGTGCACAGCCCCTGGACCAGAAGGAGGCACCAAGTCTCCAGACAAAAGGGGAGCCCTTAGCAGCAAGCCCAGGTTGGAAAACAGAGCCTCTAGACTAGAGCAGTACCCCTAGCTGCCATATCAAAACGGGACATTCAGCCTCTGGCACAGAGTGAGGAGCCAAGCCTCCATACCAGAGGGGTAACCAGCCTGCGGTACTCAAAGCTTCTAGCACAGAGCATGAAGTCGGGCACAGAGATCCCACAACAGAGTTCAACTGAGGCAACAACACACACTATCAAACCACTGGAACTCCCTGATCTTCTTGAAGAATACTCCAGACACAAGAGATTGACAGTTCCCGTCTGAAGTTCAGCCTCAAAGCACAAACAGCTCCTTGATTATATATAAACAAATGGCCAAAGATAGACGTAAGAACTCACCCAACAAAAATCAGGACACCATGGCCCCACCAGAAACACCCAAAAGCAATGTAGATTTTAATTGAGCAGAGACACAGGAAAATTATGTTAAAGCTATGATTATGCAGATATTAGAGGAACAAAAAGAGGGACAAAAATAGGAAATGAACAAGACCCTCAAAGAAATTCAGAATAATGTAACTGCCCACATGGAGGAACAATTAAAGATCTACAGAGAGGAAACAAACAAAAAATAGGAGACACAGTCAATCAGATGAAGGAAATGATACAAAGCATAAAAACAGAATTAGAATCTATAAAGAAGACACAATGGGAGAAGAACCTGGAACTGGAGAACTTAGAGAAAAGATCAGGAACCACAAAGGTAAGCATCACCAATAGAATACAAGAGATGGAAGAGAGAATCTCGGGAGCTGAAGATATGCTGGCTGAAATGGATTCCTCACTCAAGGAAAAAATAAAATCGGAAAAGTCCCAAAGACAAAACATCAGAGAAATCAAGGATGCCATGAAAAGACGAAACCTAAGAATAATTGGAATAGATGAAAGAGAAGACTTCAGGCTCCAAGGATCAGAAATTATTTTTAAGAAAATCATAGAAGAAACTATTCCCAACTTAAAAAAGAATTGTCCATAAACATACAAGAAGCCTACAGAACACCAAATAGACTAGACCAGAAAAGAAATACCTCTCGTCACATCATAGTCAAAACACTAAACTTAAAAACAAAGAAAAAATATTAAAGGCAGCAAGGGAAAAGTGTCAAGTAACATATGAAGGTAGACCGATCAGAATCACACCAGACTTCTCATCA
>JAQQSO010004160.1:0-13004 GCA_028658305.1 Pachyuromys duprasi | reverse complement strand
TTTAAAGAATAATAAATGATGAAATTTTCATGTAAATAGATAGAACTAAAAATACTATATTGAATTAGATAATTCAGACCCCAAAAGAAAATGCTGTATATTCTCCTTTATTTGTGCCTCCAACATCTAAATCTTCAGATAAGAGTATATAACCGAGAATAACTGCAGAAATCAGGGAATGAAAAAGGAATTTTGTCAGTGTACTCCAGAGGCACTAATACCAGGGTCAAGGTAATATTAAAAGATGGAAATGGAAAAAAAGGAAGGAAGAGAGGCTTTACCTGAAGAGGATTGAGAAATAAAAATATAGAAAGAAAGGAAGGGATGCTGGATAAGTGACATCATAAAGGTTTTTTAAAAAAAAAAAAAATATATATATATATATATATATATATGGAATCAATCACATTATTTTAGCATCTTCAACAAATGGCCCTGTTCTACCTGAATGGCTACATGTAGAAAAATGATGTAGACCCATATTTATCACCTTGCACAAAGTTGAAGTCCAAGTGGATCAAAGAATTAAACATAAAACCAGACACACTAAATCTGTTAGAAGAAAAAGTGGGGAAGACCCTAGAACTCATTGGCACAGGAGAAAAACGTCCTGAACAGAACACCAACAGCACAGGCTCTAAGATCAACCATCAATAAATGGGACCTCATGAAACTGAAAAGCTTCTGTAAAGCAAAGAACACTGTCATCAGAACAAAATGACAGCCTACAGACTGGGAAAAGATTTTCACCAACCCTGCATCTAACGGAGGGCTTATATCTAGTATACATAAAGAACTGATGAAGCTAAACAACAACAAATCAAGTAATCCAATTTAAAATGGGGTACAGAGCTAAACAGAGAATTCTTAATAGAGGAATATTGAATGGCATAGATACACTTAAAGAAATGCTCAATGTCCTTAGTCAACAGGGAAATGCAGATCAAAATGACCTTGAGATTTCACCTGACACACTTCAGAATGGATAAATCAAAAACTCAAGTCACAACACATGCTGGAGTAGATGTGGAGAAAGGGGAACCCTCCTCCATTGATGGTGGGAATGTAAAGTTGCACAACCTCTTTGGAAATCAATCTGGCTCTTTCACAAAAAAAAAAAATAGGAATAGTGCTACCTTAAGATCCAGCTACACCATTCCTAGGCATATACTCAAAAGGTGCCACACCATTCAATAAGGACATTTGCTCAACCATGTTTGTAGAAGCTTTATTCATAGTAGCCAGAACCTGGAAATAATCTAGATGTCCCACAATGGAGGAATGGATACAGAATGTGTGGTACATTTACACAATGGAATTCTACTCAGCAATTAAAAACAAGAAAATCAGGAAATTTGCAGGCAAATGATGGGATATAGAAAAGATCATACTGAGTGAGTTATCCCAGAAGCAGAAAGACACACATGGCATATACTCACTTATAAGTGGATATTAGTCGTGTAATATAGGATAAACATGCTAAAATCTATAGTCCTAAAGAAGCTAAACAACAAGGAGGACCCGAGGGAAGATGTTTAATCCTCATTCAGAAGGGCAAACAGGATAGACATTGGAAGCAGAAGAAGACAGGCAACAGGGTAGGAGCCTTCCACAGAGGACCTCTGAAAGACTCTATCCACCAGGGTATAGAAGGAGATATTGAGACTCATAGCCAAACTTTGGGCAGAGTGCCGGAATCCTTATGGAAGAAGAGGGAGATAGAAAGACGTGGAGGGGACAGGAGCTCCACAAGGAGAATGAACAAAAGAGCTAAAATATCTGGGCCCAGGGGGTGCTCTAGAGACTGAGAGCCCTACTAAGGACCCTGTATTGAGAGAACCTAGACCTCCTGTTCAAAGAAAGTCCATTGGCTACTCAGTTTCCAAGGGATACATATGGGTATCTCTGACATGAACTCAGTAGCAGGCTTTCTGATCTCCCTGCTCTGGAGAATGCAGCCTTGCCAGGCCACAGAGGAAGATTATGCAACCAGCCTGATGAGACCTGACAAGCTAGGGTCAGATAGAAGGGGAGGATGTCCTCCCTTATCAGGGGCCTAGGGTAAGGACATAGAGGGAGAAGAGGGAGGGTGGGTGGAACTGGGAGAAGACAAGGGAGGGGGCTGCAGAGAGAATAACAATTGAATAAATTGTAATAAAGATATAAATAAAATTAAATTTAAAAAAGATATAAGGAATCAATCACATTATTTTACATTTGACTATAATTGTATATCTAAATATTATGCATTTAATTATTAAACAGTATTTCATTAATTTAATTATTTAAAGTAAATTTAATTATTTAAATATTTATTTATAAAACTATTTGTTTATAAATACATTTTATTTTGTGCATAAATATTTCATATACAAATATTTATTTTATAAATAAAATATACTTATTTATAATTAATTTAAAAACAATTAAGTAGTACAGTAAACCTTGTCAGCTGCCCATGGCTAGAGAGGTCATAGACACTAGAGGAGAGTATACTACTACTTTTCTAAACCAGCATAAAACTGACTTCTCTCTACCCTGATAACCACATGTAAATGTAGCTCTGTTTTCTCATTACAAAAATATTTTTTTTGTAGAAGTTGGAGACAATTACAGAAAGCCATACTTAAGATAAACCACGAAAAACAACTGATTGTGCTGTGTCCAGCCTCAACTGATACATACACCTATGGCTCAAGGAACATAGCAAAAGAGGAGGTGGACAGACTGTCAGTGCCACATACCCTGTGAGGGAAGATGCTCAATCCTCATTCAGAAGGACACATGTGATAGACATTGGAAGCAGGAGAAGACTGGGAACAGGACAGGAGCCTACCACAGAAGGCCTCTGAATCACTCTACTAATTGAGGTATCAAAGCAGAGGCTGGAGACTCATAGCCAAACTTTGGGCAGAGTGCAGGGAATCTTAGGAAAGAAGGGGAGATAGAAAGACCTGCGAGGGACAGGAGCTCCAAAAAGAGATCGATGGAGCCAAAAAATCTGAGCCCTGGAGGCCCTGCAGAGACTTATACCCCAACCAAGAACAATGCATAGAAAAGACATAAAACCCTGGCTCAGATGTAGCCCATAGACTCAGTCTCCAAATGAGTTCCCTAATAAGGGGAGCAGGGGCTTTCTCTGCCATGAATTCAGTGGCAGGCTCTCTAATCACCTCCCCCTGGGGGGGAGGTGCAGCCTTACCAGGCCACAGAGGAAGGCAATGTAACCAGTTCTGATGAGACCTATTAGGATAGGCTCAAATAGAAAGAAGAGGAGGAAAACCTCACCTATCAGTGGATTAGAGGAGGGGTCTAGGTGAAGAGGGATAGAGGGTGGGATTGGGAGGAGATGAGGGAGCGAGCCACAGCCAGGATACAAATTAAATAAATTGTAATAAATTATAATAATAAAAAATTTAAAAAGAACATCTGGGAAAAGTCTTTCTCATTGGCCAGCAAAGGTTCTTAGGGTAAATCTTTGAGTTAAGTGTTTTGTAGTAAATGTCTGGTTGTCATAGTGAAATAAACCTAGCAATAACTACTCTTTCCTCACTAAGCTCACTCATCATGATCCCAGCTCCAGGAAAATCTACACTTCATGTTAACCTTTTTTTTCTTTTCTCTTTTTCCTTGTTTGGATTTTAGCATTCTATATTAATTATCTCCTCTCTGTGCTTCCAGTAAAGTCATTTGACAGAACAACAACAAAACAGTCTCCACATTTCTTTCTGAATCATGCCTCTGCTTAACTTTCCACCCAAAACTCTCCCCTGCCCCCAACACACAACAAGATCTTATACAAACATAATCCTAGCACTGTCTTTCTAAATAGGCTGAATTGGGGTGTTCATGCTTATACAAGAGTTATGGTATGTAAACCTTGCAATCTTTATAGTAGCTTAAAAGCAAGACAAATATAAACAAGCAGTACTATCTACTGCATACTATGAATTATGCATTTTAACATAGTACTTCTTGGAACAAACCTTGCCTAACAGATTGTATTAATCTTCATTTTACAAATCAGCTAACTGAGGCTTAAAAATGGCAAGGGAACTAAACTGGAAGTCAATGCAAAATGTATCTTGCTCCACAGCCACATGTTCTATGCATAGCATCCTACCATTGTGAAAGAAACAAAATGTCAAAAGGACAGAATGAATGCTAAACAAATATCTGTCTAATTTAATTCTCACAATATAAGGCACTATTATATAAAATTTCTAGTACCGCATTTTATACTTATCAGAACTGTAATATTAGTTCCCCTCCACTTCTTGAGTAAATGAACTTAGCTCTGAGTTTGAACATTCTCAATGTGGATTTAAACTGAATTTCAAGATGCTTAGTAGCATTCTCAGTTTCAAAATGACACTGGCCTGGATCCCTATTTAGAAAATTATATTGAGATATGTTCAACTTGAGGTATGTATTCCTGTAGCTCATAAGCTAAAAATGGTTTAAAGATATTTAATAGGTTATAAGAAAGAAAAGAAGAGTGTGTAAAAGTAAAAACAACAGTATGTGGCCCACAGGCCTAAAATGCTCTCTGATCCCTTAAAAAGTTTTATCAAATTCTGTGCTAGTCCCCTAGCATAGTGTTAAAATCATATATAACAATTAGGCTGTGATGGTTGTTTTTCTTTCTGCTTTATGTTTCTTATTTCTCATTCCCTATTGGTAACTTCTTTTCATAGTGGCTCAAAACACAATTCAAATCTGGCTAAACATAATGTGGCATTTTTTTTTCTGAAAATGGTGATTATTCTAGCTTAAACAGAGCCAATGTGAGTCTTTTCTCTGAAGTATATATAAATTCTAGGAAGAAGGACACTACATTTCATTGAAGTTACTAAACCAAGGTTCATAGCAGCTGTTTTTCCCTGCCATATGGACAAGTACTGTCTGAAATAAGAAGGCATGGGAGAAATTTGAACTCAGAAGCTAAGATGAGGGATAAAAACAAAAAGAAAGTCATGGCATCTTATAGTCCCTTGTTCTGATATTGAGTAGTTTTCCTTTGCTTTTCACTTAAATTTCATTGTTCAACTTAAGACTTTTTACAAGGATATCACAGTACAGCCTTAAAGAAAGCCTGTTAATATTTTTATTTATTCCAGTTTTGTCCCATCTAGACAGATACAAAATCCTGCTCCAGTAGAACACAGGTTAGAAATTTGTTATAGCAAGTATCATACCAGCATCCTACTTTCTAACTGTATGAAGTTTAGGATCTTACATTATGTCACTAATAGCTGTCTCAACATCTTAAAATCAGAATAGTAACACCTATATAATGAAGTTTTGTGGAAAGTAGGCAGATAAGCTAAATGTATAAAATAGTCACAAATAAAAGCAGCAATACATGCTCCCAGATATATGAGTTGTTTTCTCCAGTGGCAAGGGCTAACAGACCAGCTGATTTCCAGACAAGGAAAATGTCCATGACTCATAGCTGCTCAGCTGTTTCTTAGTGACTCTTGACTGTAATAAACCTGTCAGATCTCTGCTCTATAAATCAAATCTTGTACTCAGCAGCTAGGATGACAGGTGTAGCTTAGTAGCGTAGGCTGAAGAAATCACTGAAACTTCTGACACATCTTGAGTCAAGACAATTTCCTCTTGCCACACATAATATACCTTTATATATTATATACTTTTTAGCTTTCTAGATTTCCCAGTCATTAAAATAAGCTCCATTTTCTTTCTTTTTTCTTTTTTATTCCTTTTAAATCCCTATTTTAGACCCCTCCCTTCTCTCCTTTCAGTCTCTCCTTCTCTCTTCCCCATATTTCCCCTCCCTTACTCCTCAGAAAAGGGGAGCCCCACCCATGTGTCTAACACCACATCAAGTCTGCATCAAGACTGAGTGCATCCTCTTCCACTGAGGCTGGGCAAGGCAGCCTGGCCAGAAGAAAGTGGCCTAACAGCAGGCAACAGAGTCCACATCAGAGACAACCCTTGTTCCCCTTACTAGGAAACTATCAAGAGGAGTAAGCAACCCATCCACTACATATGTGCAGAGGGTCTAGGTCCAGCCCCTGCATGGTCCTTTATTGGTGCTCCAGTCTTTGTCTGCACCAATCCCCTGCCTCTGAGTAGTTGACTCTGTTCATCTTCTTGTGGAGTTCCTGTCCCCTCCATGTTCTTCTATCCTTCCCCTCCACACACACTTTTCTGCAAGACTTCCTATGCTTCCCCCAATGTTTGGTTGTGAATCTCAGCATCTTTTTCAATTGTGGCTGGGTGTAGTCTCTTAGAGGCCAGCTATGTCAGCATAGCAGAGTGTCATTAATAGTGTCAGCGGTTGGCTCTCTCCCTTGGGGTGGGTCCCAGGTTAGGCCAGACCTTGGTAAGACATTCCCTCAATCTCTGCTCAGACTTTATCCCTGCACATCTTATAGTCAGGATAAATTTCAGGTTGAAGTTTTTGTGCATGGTTTGGTGTTCCCCTCCTTCCACTAGAAGTCCTGTCTGGCTAAAAATTGTCCTCTTCAGTCTCCATGACCACTGCTACTAGGAGTCTCAGCTAGAGTCACCCTCATAATTTCCCAGGAGCCTGCCATGTTTTAGGTCTTCAGCTTGTTTCAGCAATGTCCCTACTCCAGGTTTCTTTTCTCTCTCCAAATCCTCAGAACTCCTACCCACATTTGATTTCCACCAATGTTTCCCTCTGCAATTCTTCTTCTCTCCTGTTCCCTCTCTTCATCCACTCCTGCTATCTCTTCCATTTTCTTTTCTGAGTGAAATTTAAGTATCATGGAATAATGCTCAGTTATTAAAAACAAGGAAATTATGAAATTTACAGGCAAAAAGATGTATCCAGAAAATATCATCCTGAGTGAGGGAAGCCAGTCCCAGAAGGACACATGGTATGTACTCACTTATAAGTGGATTTTAGCCATATAGTACAGGATAACCATGCTACAATTCAGTGACCACAAGAAGCTAAGTAACAAGGAGGGATCAAGATTCTCCATTTAAAACCAGGTCACATAATTATGATCAAAATGTGTTCTGACCTCTCTGAGTGGGGAAATAAAGCAATAGTTAGCACGTCTTTTTAGGAAGAGTAGTTTTATTATTTTCAAGAGACTGATTTAAGATTGGGGATATGGTTCAGTTGGAGAAAGCTCACCAAGCAACCATGGAGACTTGGATTAGGATCTTCAGCACTCCTATAAAGACCTGAGCATAGTGAGGTATGCTTCTAGTAAGACCTCTCTAGTGGTAAAGACAGGAGGATTCCTGGGAATTGCTGGCTTGTCTTTCAGGATCAGTGAGCTCCAAGTCACAAGATACTTGACTTTGAGCTATGGCCTATGTGTGTGTGTGTGTGTGTGTGTGTGTGTGTGTGTATGTGCGAGTGCACTCACAAGCACATACACACACAGGGAGAGAGCACAGCATAGCACAATGAACACAACACACACATGCATACATAGACAACTTCCTCAGTTTAAAGAAAAAATAGCTACAGAGTAAGAAGGGAACTTTAGATTTCATACTTGAACCAAGATAGGTCATAGACATTAGAAAAAAAAAATCAAAACCTTCCAATTATATACATCAGAAAGGGCCTTTGGGTGATAATAGAGCTTTGAGGGCTCATCTTCCGACCATACTTAATTAAAGTGGACCCTTGTATGAGAGCAGCAAATGCTGGCAAGCAGTAAGAAGCTTTGGGCTACATAACTAGAAATTGCAACTTAATTTGGAAGAAGATGATTTGGATTTCCTAGATAAAGAAATGACCAATAGGGAAGCCCCAGATAACTCATGAATAAGCCTCTTAAACTCAAACAGTACAAGCATCCATTCTCCATTGTCCTGAGAAAGCCAGACAATAAATTGGAAGACAACAAATATGAGCAAGCAGGGTTTTGTCCTTATTTTTCTGTTCTCTTCTTCTCCCAAAGTACATGGATCATAAATATCATAAGGTGGAAAACATAGATCTCTGTAATGTTATACCTCCCTACATATAGACATAAACATGAGCATACCAAATCTAAGCTCCAGAAAGGACAGCTGAAAGGGATATTTTATGCAATTTTACAATCTGGCTCTTATAGCTACAAACCTAGAACGTAACACAAATGGTACATTTTTAAACCGACTTGATTTTAAGATTTTACAGTGGGTCCACTTTTTAGTGAATGCATATGTAATCTGATAAAAAAATATTTTCAAGAATCCATCACTTGGCAAAAATAAATAATTTAACAACACAAAAAGCTATCAATGAAATTGAAACTCTTTCATACTAGATCATACTGTTCTGTAAATCAATAGCATATGAATCACAACATGTCTTAATTTTCTTTTAATTCTCCAAATTATTCCTATCATAGTTCAGTATATGTTAAAACTTTACTAGGCGAGAAAAAGCTCAGGCTGAGCTCTCAACTCTAACCACAATGTCATAATCACATTGACTTTTCTTGGTTCATTTAACTCACGTGAATTGTTCCCATATTTGTGAATTTATTACATTTCTCTATAGCTTTCTTCACTAGATTTCATAGAACCAGTTCCTTATCATTAAAATATCAGCTTATATACCACCACCTGTGCATTAGTTTGAATAAGAACGGCCGCATAGGCTCATGTCCTTGAATGCTCAGGGGTGTTCTTGTTGGAGTAGATATAGCCTTGTTGAGGTAGATGTGGCCTTATTGAAGGAAGTGTGTCTCTGGTGTAGGCTTTGGGGTTTCAAATGCTCGATCCAGGCCCAGTGCCACCCTCTTTCAAAAGCCTGCTGATCCTGATGTAGAATTCTCATCTTCCTTTCCAGCACCATGAATGCTGTTGTAATAGTAGGCTAAACCTCTCAATTGAAGGAAACCCCAATTAAATGCTTTATTTTATAAGAGTTGCCACGGTCATTACATCTCACAGCAACAAAATATTGACTAAAACAATTTGGGAGCTATCTTTTCAATTTGAAATGACCCTTTCAACACTAGAGGTGTCATCCATTAGCACAGTATTTGCCTATAACTATCATATGGAGAATTCTTATATGCCTATAGGAATCATAATGAAAAAAAAAACTGGATGGGTCCATTGCCTAGCACCACAAACAAAACAAAAACATGAACTGGCCTCTTCTTTCTATATATGCATGGAGTTATTTACATGATATTTATTTACTCATCAGTTTTCCCTCGCTAATACCTTAGTGTTGTGCGAATAAGTACGTTGGCTTTTCCTTTTAAAACACTGAAATATATTCATTGGTAAGATGACTGGTTTCATAACTACATTTTAATTTAAGGATATTATTTAATTTATTCATGTGTACCTCCCACCACCCTCTCCTCTTCTTCCCTTTCTTTATCCCCTTATCATTCCTATTTAATTATTTTTCATCTACTTTTATCACACACACACAATAAAAACAATAACAAAGAAAACTAAACAATAAATCCAACACTTCTAGGCTGCCAACCTGAATATATATATTGCCTTCAGTTAAGAATATGTACATTTTGTCAGTTGGGCAAAGTTGCAGGACAAAAGAGCTACAGCAGTGGACCTACCTCCATATACATTTCAAAGGATGCCTATGAGAGCTATCAGGCAGAGAGAGAAATCTTCTAGTAGTGCAATCTTTAGTGGAGTTATAAAAACAGAACATCCCAAGACTACAAAACCATAGTATTAAATGCCATTTTTTTAAACACTTAGGGGAAAAAAGTCCAACCAGTGAGATCTGTAATGTATGTTACTTCTGGAAACATAAGGAATGCTCCCAGGAGTCTTGGTGGCCCAATCTATAACAGAAAGCAGAAAACACAAAGATTATTCTCATCTCTCAAGATTTAATTTTTTTGTTATATCTCTGGGATCTTTATATCTTTGTTTATTTTTTCTTTCTTATAACTGTTTAGAAATGTAAATGTCTTTATTACAGGCTCACAGGTGGAGAGCAATTTGTTTCTGGAAAAAAATCATGTTCCGTGTCTCATTCAGATTTTTTTATAGGAAAATTCTGGATTATAGACTTGTTTTTGGTGTTAAAAGGAGGACTAATGCAAAGGAATAAATGTGTTTTATATGTGATGGTATGAATTTTGGGAAATCATAAGTGAAATGTTATGGTTGTAAAATATCCCATTCATGTGAATATTCTTTAAATGAAATTATACACAAACACACACACATATAATGAAGCTATGACACTTGGGATACTCTCAAAGAGCAATATACGTTTTAAAAAAATTATGGTAGCAGGCATGAGAAACCTGTATTTCAGTTGTTTATTGGAGTCTAAAAGATCCCCAAAACAATTTAGGCTATGGCTGTTGACTCTGTCTCCTAGAAGTTGAAGTTATGTCTCTATTGCTTAAGACACTATACAACTAGGACAGAGAATTCAGAGAAATAAAGATAGTTCCTGACAGAAATCCTCCTCACCATAAATTAATTTTCATTTTACCTGAAGGTGATATTCAAGCTTCTAAGATAGGAATCAATCAATGGTCCTTCTTAGCTCTGATTTCTGTAAAACACAACAGTCCAATAATCTACATGACAAAATATCCTAAAAGGTGCAGTATTGCATGGTGGTAATCACCAGGTATTTAACTGAACTTAAATCTGCTCATCAGGATGAAATCATGCCCAGTACTGTTAAACTAGTGAACTACATGTGGTTAATGTGGTTATGGATTTAGAGGAGAATGAACTACTGCCACTTTCCCAGTGTAGTTTCTATCAATCTTCTAAATAGTTGTTCTTATACCCGCAGATAAATCATCCCTCATCACAGAAGCTTCTTTTTGCAGCAGATAAAGACAAACACAGAAAACCATAACTGCTCAAAACTGAGAGAACTCAAAAATTGGGTTAATCATTGGATGCCAAGCTCCGACTGATACATCTACAATATAACCGCTCCACCTATGGCTCAGGAAACATTTCAGAATAAGAGCGGAAACACTGTAAGAACCAGAGTATCAGAAAGTCTGGCGTAAAATAATGTTAGAGCAAAGTTACCCAAAAAAGACCTTAACAATTACAATACCAGTTAACATGAAAATGTGGATGGGAAAATTGTCATGGGGCTCCACCCCTAGATGAAGAGTTACATCTAGATGAGAGAAGGAGAATTAGTCTTCTGCTTAAATGGTTTTCCCCTTAAATGGTTTTCCAATACCAAGTGGTTAGATCCAAATACATACACACAAGCATCATTAAAGAGATTGAACAGGTTGCCTCTGTGTGTGTGTGTGTGATAATAACTAAAAAAGAGGCCATGAATTTGAAAGGGGGTGGAAGGGTAATGTTGGAGGGTTGGACGGGAAAGAGGGTGGAAATGATGTAAATGCACTTTAATTAAATAAAAGTTTTGGGCATTGTTTATACTGTAAGGCTACTGCAGGCTAATACTACTTCATCAATTTATTTGCTGCAGCTAGAATGGCCAAGATCAGGAATGCAAATGTCAACAGATTCTAGTATGGTTGTGGGTAAAGAGGGGCTCTAATACACTGTTTATAGGAATAGAAATAAGCTGGATTTTTCTCAAAATGCCCATAACTCAGCTGTACTACTCCTGGGTTTATAAGGTACCAAAAGAATTTCTGCCATAGAGTAGAAAAACCTGGGCATTCATCTTAATTCATCTTAATTGAAACTCAGTCAACAATAACTAGGAAATGCAATGCACCAAAATGCCCACTAAATGATGAATGGATGAGAAAACTGTGATGGTTATGCCTAATGATCTAACACACTACTATACAGACAAAGTTAAATTATAAAAATTTCAAGTTAATGCATGGAGCTGGATATGATGTTAACCAACAGCTGTTTAATTGAGAGAGTATGAGAGAGAGAGAGAGAGAGAGAGAGAGAGAGAGAGAGAGAGAGAGAGAGAGAGAGAGGTCACCCAAACTCAGAAAGGCAAATGTTACATTAATGCTCTCTTTCATATTTACATCCTATCTTTAAATCATTTGTGTGTTTAATCTGGCATACATATATGTAGAAGCCAGAATACTAGAAACAAGTCACTGAGGGATGTATGGCATAAAGAAAGTGAGATAGGAAAGAAAAGTGAAAGCGAAAGAAGAGAAGGGGTTTATTGAAAATAGAAATCTTTAAACTTGGAGAGGGTAGTGTGATATGAGAAAAAGACTTACATTAATGTTTTAAAAAGCTATGTTGAAACTTATGAACTCCCAACCCCAGAAAAAACAGTTAAACTAGAGGAGATAGTGCAATACAGGTGAGATGAAATGGGAGAAGATATACTCAGGGTTAAAGTTTAAGTGGGTATAAAAGTATTGCAGAAAGGAAAAAATTAATAGCTAATGGTAAATGAAGTAAATTCACTAGTTTGTAAGCTAATTAAACACACACATGTTATATGTTATTGGTTTAAATTATAAACCCCCCAAATATATGACACTATATTTGAATATTTGTTTTCTATTTGGTAAAAGCGGTTGGGAAGAATTCTTAGGTGTGGCTTTTTTGGAGGATGTCTATCACTTGGGGCAGGCTTCGAGGATTCAAAAGCTCAAGCCATTCCAAATTAGCTTTTTCTCTGCCTGCTGCTTACTGATTTGGATGTAATGTCTCAGCTACTGTTCCAAAACCATGTCTGCCTGCTTCCTACCATGACCTGCACCATGATGAACATATGCTTTAACCAGTGCTGAAACTGTCTTTTAAAAGTTGTCTTGGCCAATGAGTTCTAGGGTCTTTCCCGCTTTGTCGTCTAACGGGTTTAGTGTGTCTGGTTTTATGTTGAGGTCTTTGATCCACTTGGACTTTAGCTTTGTGCAAGGCAATAAATATGGATCTATTTTCATTTTTCTGCATACAGATATCCAGTTGGACCAGCACCATTTGTTGAAGATGCTGTCTTTTTTCCATTGAATGGTTTTGGCTTCTTTGTCAAAAATCAAGTTTCCATAGGTGTGTGGGTTCATTTCTGGGTCTTCTATTCGGTTCCATTGATCCACTATTCTGTTTCTATGCCAATACCA
>JAQQSO010004159.1:0-13005 GCA_028658305.1 Pachyuromys duprasi | reverse complement strand
TCATTAGGCAAGTAGGCCTTCTGGAAGGTGATCTGATATTTTGCAAGGTCTGTATGCACTCCCAGAAATGCTTCAAGCCTCTGACAATATGTCAAGAGCCATTGATTTGGGGAAGTTCAGTGGGTATGGGAACTCTCTGGAAAGCAATCCGGTAATTTGCAAGGTCTATACTGTGATGCACCCCAGAATTGCTTCCAACCTCTGACAATCCCTTCATTTGTACACTCACTGCTGCATTTCTCTAAACTCTGGCATGGTGTGAACCATCACTTTCTGAGTATTTACCCACTCTGATTGAACAAAATTTTTATGGGATCTTATTAAAGATGTACTGCCATTCAGATCAATTAATTCCTGATTATGTAATTCCTGATTTGTTTCAAATGATTTTATAAGTTAAATTGTTTTAGAAGTTCTAAAACAATTTTAGAAAGTTTATGGCTACAATAAGTAACTTTGTGGACCTCCAGTTGCCTCACTAGGAGATAGGCTTGAGGCAGATTTGAGTCAAGATGAGCCTTCATTCATAAATCCTGGTATATACCATAAACATAGGCAAGTTGATTTAAACTTCCCATGAGCCCAAATTAACTACCAATGAATGTCTAATTAAGTACAAACCTTAGTGTGAAAGTATATACAAACTGTTCTGTTGTAACTCCTTATACCATATGACATTATCATTTAAATTTTGCTTTGTTTCTTAGAATAAAGGACAGATAAAATTGTTGTCCTGAGTTCACTATATACTTAGAGATAGCTGGAAAATGTGTAGCCAGGTCAGTCCTAATTGAGAAGACATATTCTTGTAACTTTTAGAGCCTGTAAAACGTTAGCCTTTGTCAACCTTTGTCACTCTGAAATCACTATGAACTTACATAATGGAGACATAGATAAGCGCTGTTTGGTTTTAAAACATGTAAGCTGTTATATTTTACAATTCATCTGTTTTTGTGATTAATTGCCTTTTTCACTATGAGATGATTTTTTTTTGTCTCAGACATATAAAATTGTAACCAGACAACAAATGAGGGTTAAAGCCCAGTGTTGGAAGCCCATTAAGTGGAAGACCACTGGGATGAAGCCTGCTGGAATTCACTTCATCCATGAGTTGTAAATATGTACACAGATATGTTTGTATGTGAATATATCTGTGTTTCTGAACATATATGAGTATATGTCAGTTGTCTGTATGTAAGGAGCTCCTTTGTATCATCCACTGTGTGTATGAGTATGTACAGGTGTATATGTCTAATTGTTTGTCTATATGTATGTATGAGCAGATATTATGGAACTGGCAGCCTAAACTTGCTGCAATTTCTGCAGAAGAGATGCTAGCTAAAATCAACATCATCTCATATGTAAGCTCATGGTAGTTCGCTGAAATTGAAGTAAAAGGTTTTACCTTCATCCATGCTTTCTCTTGAGCATGTGTGCACGAATGGTCTTCTCTTATTTTCTCTCCTTTCTCTTACCAATTTACAAATAAGTTAGCAGACTTAGGCCCTAACCATCAGTCTTCTAAGATAAGCAGGCCAAAGGTAACCTTAGCATGAAGAGGCCTCCTCGGTGGCCTTTTCCTGTGCAAGAGCTCATCTCAGATCAAAGAGTCCCCTTTTTACAATCTCCAGCAGTTTTGGCTAGAAGCCATTTTACAGTTGCTGTATTGCAGAAAAAAGTTGTGGCCAGTTTAAGTTTTCCTCCTTAGCAGCAGTGGAGTCAGCAGCTAGCCCTAAAGAAGAAATCCTGGGCTCCAGCCACTATTTCTTTTTCTTTCTTTTTTTTCAAATTTAAGTTTATTTTTTATAAACTCCCTCATCTCCTCCCAGCCTCATCCTCCATTCCTCTAGATCCCTATTCAACTCCCCTGTTCCTCAAAAAGGGGAGCCCTTTTCCCCTACCATCTGACCTCAGCCTATCAAGTCTCATTAGGACTGCCTGCATCCTCTTCCCCTGTAGCCTGGCAAGGGGAAGTTAGCAAAGAGCAGGCAGCAGAGTCTGTGTCAGAGACAGACCCTGTTCCCTTCATTAGGGCAACCACGTGGAGACTGAGCTGCTTATTGGCTACATCTGAGCAGGGGGTCTAGGCCCTCTCCATGCATGGTCCTTATTTGGTACATCAGTCTCAGCAGGCACAAATTTGTTAGCTCTGTTGCTCTTCTTATGGAGCTCCTGTCCCCTCCGGGTCCTTCTCTTCCCCCACTCTTTACTATGACTTCCAGTGCTCTGCCTAAAGTTTAGCTGTGAGTCTCAGCATCTGCTTTGCTCTCCTGTCGGTGGAGTCTTTCAAAGGACACCTCTGGTAGGCTCCCATCCTGTTCCTCATCCTCAACTACTGCCAGTGTCTATTCCACTTGCCCTTTTGAATGAGATTTAAGCATCCCCCCTAGGGTACTCCTTGTTATTTAGCTACTTTAGGTCTGTGGATTATAGTATCATTATCCTGTATTATATGGCTAACACCCTCTAATAAGTCACTATATTCCATGCATGTGTTTCTGTTTCTGGGTTAATTCACTCAGGATGATCTTTTATAGTTCCATCCATTTGCCTGAACATTTCATGATTTCCTTGCTTTTAATAACTGACTAGAATTCCATTGTGTAAATGTACCACAATATCTTTATCTATTCTTCTATTGAAGGACATCTCGGTTATTTCCAGATTCTGCCTATTATGAATAAAGCTGCTATGAACATAGTTGAGCAATTGACTTTGTTGTATGGTGGAACATCTTTCTAGTATATTCCCAGGAATGGTATAATTGGGTTCTGAGATAGCATTATTCCCAGTTTTCTGAGAAAACCCAGATTAACTTCCAAGTTTGTTGTACAAGTTTGACACCAGCAATGGATGAGTGTTCCCCTTTCTCTCTGTCCTCTCCAGCATGTGTTGTCAGTTGAGTTTTTGATCTTATCCATTCTGATGAGTGTAAAAGGGACACTCAGAGTCATTTTGATTTGCATTTCTCTGATATCTAAGGATGTTGAACATTTCTTTAAATATTTCTCTGCCTTGATATTCCTCTATTATATATACTCTGGTCTCTCTTCAGATCATATAAATCATACCCTTTTTATTTTTCTTTTTAAAAATTTATTTATTTATTACACTTTATTCACTTTGTATCCCAGCTGTAGCCCCTTCCCTCATTCTTCCCAATCACACCTTTCCTCCCTCATCTCATACTATGCCCCTCTCCAAGACCACTTATAGGGGAGCCTATCAGGTCTCATCAGGACTGGCTGCATTGTCTTCCTCTGTGGCCTGATAAGGCTGCTTCCCCATCAGGGAGAGGTGATCTAAGAAACAGCCACTGAGTTCATGTCAGTGACAGTCCTTGTTCCCATTACTAGGGAACCCAAGTGAAGACTGAACTGCCATGGGCTACATCTGTGCAGGGGTTCTAGGTTATCTCTATGAATGGTCCTTGGTTGGAGTATCCGTCTCAGAAAAGACTCCTGTGCCAAGATTTTTTGATTCTGTTGTTCTCCTTGTGGAGCTCCTGTCCCCTCCATGTCTTTCTATCTCCCCCTTCTTTCATAAGATTCCCTGCACTCTGTCCAATGTTTGGCTATGAGTCCCTGTGCTTTCTCAGAAAATTAAGAATAGTGCTACCTCAAGATCCAGCTATCCCCTCCTAAGCAACAAAAAATGTTCAAGTATACAAGGACTTTTGCTCAATCATGTTTGTAGCAGCTTTATTTGTAATAGCCAGCACCTATAAACAACCCAGATGTCCCTCAACGGAGGAATGGACACAGAAATTGTGGTACATTTACACAATGGAACACCACTTAGAAATTAAAAACAAGGAAATCATGAAATTTGAAGACAAATGGTGGGAACTAGAAAAGATCATCCTGGGTGAGGTATCTCAGAAGCAGAAAGACACACATGCTATATACTCACTTATAAATGGATATTAGGCGTACAATATAGGATAATCATTACAAAAATCTGTACACCAAAGGAAGCATATCAAGAAGGACCCTGGAAAGATGCTCAGTCTTCATTAAGAAAAGCAAATGAGAGGGACATCAGAAGAGGGAGAAAACAGGGAACAGGACAGGAGCCCTCTCACAGAGGGCCTCTGAAAGACTCCACCTAACATATGCTGAGTTTCCACCTGAGGTGGGAGCAGCCTTCACAGAGGAAGACAAAGAAGCTAGTTCTGATGAGACCTGATAGACTAGGGTTAGATTGAATGGAAGGAGGACCTCCCCTATCATTGGACTGGGAGAGGGGCATAGGAGAAGAAAGGGGAGGGATGGTGGGATTGGGAGGGAAGGGGAGATGGGGCTACAGCTGGGATACGAAGAGAATAAACTGTAATTAATAAAAATTTTAAAAAGAAAGAAAAAATGAAAAAATAAATAAACATAGCAAAAAAATCAATAAATAAAATGGAAATAACTTAATGCAAAATTGCCTTGAAAGAAGAAAAATAAACTTAAATCTGCCTCTTGCTATCAGTTCCACAATGATAGACCTTAGCCTGGAATTGTAAGGGGAATTTTTTCTCCTTTTAGTTGCTTTTGCAAGATGTTTTATTACAACAAAAATGAAGCTAAGATTGTTACCAAAATATTCTGTTACTTTTCCTAGGAAGACATGAATTAGCATGTATTTATCTCTGATAGGAGATTGGTGAGAGACAAAATTAACTACCCAACCTGGTAAAACAATGAGTTTATTTAGATTACTACTAAAAACATAAATGTGGGTTACTTATAGAAATATTCCAAAAGCAGCTCTATTACTAAAAAGACCGAATCAGCCTGGGTTCTGAATAACAAAAACTATAGTCCTGGATATTCGTGGATATCCTGGATATAATTCGTGGATAAATGTCAAGTCAAAGAGTCCTCTATTCTCAGCAGTCCTTACTCGGACAGGGAGGGTCCTCCTAAATCTCCTAAGTTTCAGACAGCTCTTAAGACTTGTGAGTTGTTTATTCCTATGTCTTATCCTCTCTCTAGGAAAGGATGTTTTAATTTAGAATTTTAAGACTTTAGGAGACTAAAAGGGAACACTTCAACTCAGAAGAAACATCTTAATAAAAAATAAATCAGGGAGACATCCAAGATGGCAGCCCCAGGAAGGCACTATGTCTGCGGAGTAGGACAGCAGTGTTGGCACAGCGACCAGGAGACTGAACTCTGGGACCTAAAACACCAGTGTTTGTGATTGCCAGGTGAGAGGAAATCCTACAGTGAGGAAATCAAGTGGGAAGGTCCTCAGGAAATCCAGTTAATCCCTGGAAAAGGTCTGGGTGACTGACGGGCACACATCTACCAGCCTTGATCTGAGTGCGCAGTCTCACACGGCACATCCAGCCGCCATCCTGGACCAGAACACACAGTCTCCAGTCCAGACTGAGGTACCCCCAGATACCATCCCAGACTGAAGTGCACAGCCTCTGGCTCAGAAGGAGATGCCATGCCTCTGGACAGAGTGGAGCCCTTAGCAGCAAGCCCAGGTCAGAGTGCACAGCCTCCAGACCAGAGTGGAGCCCTTAGCTGCTGGCCCTGATTGGAGGACAGAGCCTTCAGACCAGAGCAGAGCCCTTAGGTACTGGCCCTGACTGGAGCACAGAGCCTTCAGACCAGAGTGGCACCCCCAGCCACCATCTCAAACTGGGACACTCAGCCTCTGGCCCAGAGTGAGGTGACAAGCCTCCAGACCAGAGTGGAGACCAGCCTGCAGTGCTCACAGCTTCTAGCACAGAGCACAGGGCCAGGCACACAGAGCCCACAACAGAGTATGTGTCCCACCCGCAGAATAACCCACAGACCTCAGAGGCCAGCCTGCTGAGCCCGCCACAGATTGAAGAACACTGGAAATTAAGGAAACCTGCGTAAGCGCTTGGTGCCCACAATCTGCACTTGCTAAACGTGCTAGCACCCACATCCCCTCCTATGCTTGCTCCCAAACCCCGTAGCCCAAGCATATACACTCTCTAGCGCTCCCCTTCAAGACACCTTCTTAACATGCACACGCCTATACTCACACACAAACACACACACACACACACACTTACTCCACCCCCGCCCCACCCCCTGCAACAATGACTCTGCACCTATGGCTTCTCCTCCCACAGGAACAACAGAATTCAGCAACAACACACACTCTCAAACCACTGGAACTCCCTGATCTTCTTGAAGAATACTCCAGACACCAGAGATTGACAGTTCCAGTCTGAAGTTCAGCCTCAAGGAACAAACAGCTCCTTGATTATATATAAACAAATTGCCAGAGGTCGACGTAAGAACTCACCCAACAAAACTCAAGAAACCATGGTCCCACCAACAACACCCAAAATCAATGGAGACTTTAATTCCGTAGAGACACAGGAAAATGATGTTAAAGCTATGCTTATGCAGTTATTAGAAGAACAAAAAGAGGAAATGAACAGAGCTCTCAAAGAAACACAGAAGAATATAAGTGCCCACATACAGGAACAATTAAAGACATATAGAGAGGAAACAAACAAAAAATAAGAGCCACATTCTATAAGATGAAGGAAATGGTGCAAAGCATGAAAACAAAATTAGAATCTATACAGAAAACACAAACAGAGAAAAACCTGGAACTGGAGAACTTAGAGAAAAGATCAGGAAACACAAATGTAAGCATCACCAATAGAATACAAGAGATGGAAGAGAGAATCTCAGGAGCTGAAGATACACTTGCTGAAATTGATTCCTCATTCAAAGAAAAAATAAACTCAGAAAAGTGCCAAACACAAAACATCCAAGAAATCAAGGATGCCATGAAAAGACAAAACCTAAGAATAGTAGGAATAGATGAAAAAGAAGACTCCAGGCTCCAAGGACCGGAAAATATTTTTAAGAAAATCATAGAAGAAAATTTTCTTAACTTAAAGAAAGAGATGTCCATAAATATACAAGAAGCCTACAGAACACCAAATAAATTAGATCAGAAAAGAAATACCTCTCGTCACAACATAGTCAAAACACTAAACCTACAAAACAAAGAAAAAATATTAAAGGCAGTAAGGGAAAAGGGTCAAGTAACATATGAGGGTAGACCAATCAAAATCACACCAGACTTCTCATTAGAAACAATGAAAATCAGAAGGGCCTGGACAGAAGTCATGCAGTCTATAAGGGAACACAAATGCCAACCAAAACTACTATACCCACAAAAGCTTTAAATCAACATAGATAAAGAAAACAAAATATTCCATGAAAAAAACAAAATTTAAGCAATATCTACACAGCAACCCAACCCTACAGAAGATACTAGAAGGAAAGCTTCAATCCAATGAAAATAACTACACCAAAGAAAATATAGGATGCAGATAATTCCCCAACAGAAAAGAAAAAAAAAAGTGAATCATAGTAAGACTACCAACTCCACAATAAAAGGAACTAACAGTCATTGATCACTTTTATCTGTCAACATCAATGGACTCAACTCTCCAATAAAAAGACAAGACTAACAGAATAGTTCGGGAAACATAACCAAACATTCTGCTGCATTCAAGAAACACATCTATGCAACAAAGATAAACACTACTGTAAGGATGAAAAATTTTAACTTGGCCCTAACCAGGGGAACTGAGACTTATGAACTTTAATCATTATCAAACCCGGATCTGATACAAAACGTTTCTAAGAGACGCCCTTCTGTAGTTATGGATACAATCTCTAACCGTCCCCTAGTCACCACACCTGGGCACAGCCAATCACACACTGTCCCGTTAGGAAAGTCCCTTACCCTAGACCCCCTCCTGTTTTGTGGTTTTTGCCTTTATAAACTCTGTGATTCCGTTGCTAGGCGCTCCGCATCACCCCCTTGCGTGGGAGCTATGTGCGGAGCCCTGGCATGCCAGCTACTAAATTAAACCTCTTGCTGTTTGCATCAAGTTCTTGACTTTGTGGGTTATTGATGTCTGATGTCTATCGTGAGAAACGGAGGGTCTCCCCACCTCGGGAGTCCAATATTTGGAGGTTCCACAGAGATGAGCACAGACCCCTGACCCACAAATTCAACCTTGGAGGTGAAAAAAAGGCGCCAAATGTTTGTCTCTGAGCTGTCTGTGTTGTCTGTTTCAATGTGCTTTCGGTTTGCATGCTTTCGGTTTGCGACTGCTGGGTTGACTTGCTAAAGTCACCAGCCATGGTTGGCAGATGTGCCAGGAGGACCACAGGTTGTGGCCCTGGAGGACGCTCCAAAGGGGGTCAGTGGGGCCGAAGACACTCGGATGCCTCCCATCTGGTGGACTCAGATGGAGTCCAATTCTGTAAAAAGTCTAGTTCTGTCTTTAAAGCTCTGCGTGGCAATCTGCCAGGGACTGCTGTGGCATGGGAAAGTCCCACATGCAGCAGGAGTGCTTGTGGTTTGCTAAGGAGACGCATGGATCAGTCTGCCACAGGATTGAAGCTCGGCTGGCTCCCTTCTGCTGCTTCCCAAGTAAGAGACTTTGAGAGGAACCAGCTAGAGCTCACTCTCCCCCCTCCTCCTCTTCCATCCAAGGAGCATAAGTTATTGCTGCTCAGCAAACCATGCAGTGATAAAAGAAGGTAACTACACTTAATTGTAACAGTTAAAATTACAGCTAAGTCCAACAAAAAGAATTCATTCCATCGGTTTAAATATATGACCATTATATGATTAATTTCAACTGATCTTAAATGGTTAATATAATCAAAAATAATTGGGTATGTTTAAGGTTAAATTCAAACTTATTTAAAATATATACATGTGCCTATGTGTTTATAAGGTTTATAAATAGATATGTTTAAAGTAACCACAATATAAGTTTCTATGTGGTATGTGATATGTCTCACCACCATCTTGAGACAGCCACGTAAATAATGGGACCAAGCCATATGGTTTTTCTTAAGCTGCTTTGTTTATCAAAAAACATGTTTCCAACCTGGTCTACACCTTGAAACAAAAAAAGCCATAAATTTTGCCAACATCTTTGTTTATGTCTATTAGTTATGTTCGGTTCTCTGATTAATACTAAGTACAAAACCTTTTAATGTTTGAATTTCAATACAAGTGGTAAGATCAGCAAGATTTGCTAGCCTCTCTGTAAACTGTATCTGATTAAAAGGTTTGCTTTTAGTTCAGAAAGAGCAGATTTAAAGTTATGCTAATAACTGCAGTTGGTTAAAATGTTAAGATTTACCTAGTCTTTTTTTTTTAGGTTTTTTAAGGTTAAGCCTAAAATGAGTAACTATAAAGTTTGCCTATATAGATTTACTTAAAATATAGTTCTAAAATATACATCTAAATATCTGCCAAACTTAGAAATTATAATATTTTGTTTTATAAGTCACAGTTTAGAGCAGACAATAAAAATAAATAAAGAGTAACTCAGACATGCTGGCCCTCAGGCTTGTCAGAGATCTAATAAATATGACATTTTAACATGTGTAAGCTTATTGCCACAGAGAGTTCCAAAATCCTGGCAGTAGCTCCCCGAGGCCTCCGAGAAGATTTGGGCACACGACAGATGACTGCAACTCTGGACTGTGGTATGCTAACCACTGGGCAATACTGCCTCAACTGGCCCACTGCTAAGGCCCAGCCTAACCTGTGGAAAAAACTGTGGACACCTGGAGAGCCATTGTTTCACATTGCGAGAGGCAAGGTGAGATCAATCTCTCATGTCCCTCTTTACACAGAAGCAGTCTCTCATCTGTTCCTAGCTGGACCGCCTCTGCTCATGATGCCATGAGACCACAAGAGCCAAGGACACTGCCTAGGTGATACACTAACTAGTCATCTCTGTCATTTCAATTAATATATAAATTGGTATATTTGTTTAGCTTATAATTTATCCTTCTCAGATCTCTGATCACCTTGATGGCTATGCTAAGCGAATGGTAGCTTTTCAGCTAGAGAGCAGACAATTAGAGCCACTGTCAGCTCATTGGGCAGTTCATTAGCTAGTTAAAACTACTAGGTACTAGATCTCTTAAAAAAAAAACAAAAACAGATTTGCCTTGCTCACAGGCTTCATGTCAGTTGCCTGTGTCTTAAGATATATAGCCAAATAAATTTTAAAAAAACTAAATAAAAAGAGCTTATATAGGGTCTAAGGGTATAAAAGTTTAGGTTATAAAAATCTAGAGAGTGTTGTTTGGTCTAAGTGTTTCAGGTTTGGTAAATGCAGAAAATATTAGTCTAAATAAGTGTTTTTAAAGTATATAACTATAAGTTATAATATAAAAATAATTTAAAGCATATTAAAAATAAAAGATGCTTTAAATTTCTTCCCCCTTACTATTGTTGTGCTTATGCTATAAAATTTCAAAAGTGCAGAGTTTTAACATTGACCTATAAAATTCTGATAAGCGGATAAAACACTGACTGCTTATTATTCAGTCACCAACTCGAGATTTTTAATTTCTTTTTGGTTGTCTTCTGGAGATAAACTTAAAGGTACTTCTCGTCATGTTAAAAAAATCTCTTTAATGTGTATATCTGACCCAAAAGCCATAGCCTTTATTATAGTATTCTTACTATCTGATAAATCTTAACTTCTGTCTCTAGTCTAAATTTGTTTCAGATTTTCACCTG
Source organism: Pachyuromys duprasi (assembly GCA_028658305.1). NCBI lineage: Eukaryota > Metazoa > Chordata > Mammalia > Rodentia > Muridae > Pachyuromys > Pachyuromys duprasi. The sequence continues at coordinate 2,442 of JAQQSO010004159.1, read as the reverse complement.
GTTGACTCTATCCCCGGATCAGCTATGGACTGTGAGCTAAAATTTGGACTTGCTAAAAGTTGGCAAGATCGCTCCCCATGTCTTCAATTGGATCAATTAACCAGATACCTGGGACTGCCCCATTGTCCAGCCTTTGACTAGCATTTCAGCCTCCCTAGCCCCTAATGCCAATGGTCTGAGTATCAGCATTAAAGAAGCTCCAGAAGATGGACCTCCATCCCAAATGTCACCTTACAGGCTGAAATGCTAAATCAAGAGAGGAGGGACCCCAAGAAAAACCTTTACCCCACAGCTGCTTCATGATTGAAGCAGTTACTAGAAGAAGGGGGGAATGTAAAGATGAAAAATTTTAACTTGGCCCTAACCATGGGAACTAACCATGGGAACTGAGACTTATGAGCTTTAATCATTACCAAACCCGGATCTGATACAAAACGTTTCTAAGAGACGTCCTTCTGTAGATATGGATACAAACTCTAACCGTCCTAGGGTCAGTGCACCTGGGCACAGCCAATCACACACTGTCCCGTTAGGAAACAGACCCCCTCCTGTTTTGTGGGTTTTGCCTTTATAAACTCTGTGATTCCATTGCTAGGTGCTCCACATCACCCCCTTGTGTGGGAGCTGTGTGCGGAGCCCCGGCATGCTGGCTACTAATTAAACCGCTCGCTGTTTGCATCAAGTTCTTGACGTTGTGGGATATTGAGGTCTGGTATCTATCCTGAGAAATGGAGGGTCTCCCCACCTCGGGAGTCCAACACTACCTCAGAGTAAATGGTTGGAAAATATTTTTCAAGCAAATGGATCCAGAAAACAAGCTGGGGTAGTGATCCTAGTATCTAATAAAATAGACTTTCAACCAAAATTAATCAAGAAAAAGGAGGAGGAAAATTCCAACAGGAGGACATCAGAATTTTGAACATCTATGCCCCAAATACAAGACCACCTACATTTGTAAATAAAACATTTTTAAAACTGAAATCACACATTGATCCCAACACCCTAATAGTGGGAGACTTCAACACTCCATTCTCACCAAGGGACAGATCATCTGGTCAGAAGCAAAACAGAGAAATAAGGGCACTTACAAAGGCCCTAAATCAAATGCACCTAATAGATGTCCACAGAACTTTTCACCCAAGATCAAAAGAGCATACATTCTTCTCAGGACCCCATGGAACCTTCTCCAAATTAGATGATATAGTTGGTCACAAAGCAAGCCTCAGCAGATACAGGAAGATTGAAATAATCCCTTGTCTCCTATCTGACCACCATGGTCTAAAGCTGGAGCTCAACAACAACAGAAACAACAAAAAGCCTGCACATACATGGAAACTGAACAACTTGCTATTCAATGACAGATTGGTTAAGGAATAAAAAAAAAATTGAAGACTTCCTACAATTCAATGAAAATAAAAACACAATATACCCAAATTTATGGGACACAATGAAGGCAGTACTAAGAGGAAAGTTCATAGCACTAAGTGCCTTTAAGAAGAAATTCGAAATATCTCATACAAGCAACTTAATGGCCCAAATGAAAACCCTAGGAAAAAAAAAAAAGAAGCAGATATACCAAAGAGGAGCAGACAGCTGGAAATAATCAACTCAGGGCTGAAATCAATCAATTAGAAACAAATAGAACTATTCAAAGAATCAGTGAAACTAAGAGCTGGTTCTTTGAGAAAATCAACAAGATAGACAATCCCCTAGTGAAACTAACAAAAAGGCAGAGAGGAACAATCCAAATCAGCAAAATCAGAAAGGAAAAGGGGAACATAACTACAGGAACTGAGGAAATCCAAACAATCATTATATACTACAAAAGCCTATAGGCCACAAAATTTGAAAATCTAAATGAAATGGACAGTTTTCTTGAGAGATTCCATCTACCTCAATTAAGTCAAGATTAGGTAGAAAAATTGAATAGACCTATATCCCCCAAGGAAATAGAAGAAGTCATCAACAGCCTCCCTACGAAAAAAAGCCCTGGGCCAGATAGTTTTAGTGCAGAATTCTAACAGACCTTCAAAGAAGTCCTAACACCAATTCTCTATAAAGTGTTCCACAAAATAGAAATAGAAGGAAAATTACCAAACTCATTCTATGAAGCCACAGTCACCTTGATACCTAAACCACACAAAGACCCAACAAAAAAGGGAACTTGAGACCTATCTCTCTTATGAACATTGATGCAAAACTACTCAATAAAATACTTGCAAACCAAATCCAAGAACACATAAAAGATATCATCCACCATGACCAAGTAGGCTTCATCCCAGGCATGCAAGGGTGGTTCGATATACGCAAATCCATCAATGTGACCCACCATATAAACAAACTGAAGGAAAAAAAACACATGATCATCTCCCTAGATGACGAAAAAGCATTTGACAAAATCCAACACCCATTCATATTTAAAGTCTTGGAGAGATCAGGGAT
>JAQQSO010004158.1:0-13005 GCA_028658305.1 Pachyuromys duprasi | reverse complement strand
TCTAAGAAGGCGCCAAATTGATTTCCAGAGTGGTTGTACCAGTTTGCAATCCCACCGGCAATGGAGGAGAGTTCCCCTTTCTCCACAACCTCTCCAGCATGTGTTGTCACTTGAGTTTTTGATCTTAGCCATTCTGACAGGTGTAAGGTGAAATCTCAGGGTCATTTTGATTTGCATCTCCCTGATGGCTAAGGACGTTGAGCATTTCTTTAAGTGTTTTTCTACCATTCTACAGTCCTCTACAGAGAGTTCTCTGTTTAGCTCCATACCCCATTTTTTAATTGGATTACTTGATTTGTTGCTTTTTAATTTCTTGAGTTCTTTATATATACTGGATATTAGCTCTCTGTCAGATGTAGGATTGATAAAGATTCTTTCCCAGTCTGTAGGCTGTCATTTGGTTTTGATGACAGTGTCTTTTGCTTTACAGAAGCTTTTCAGTTTCAAGAGGTCCCACAGAAAATATTTTCAACAACATCATAGAAGAAAACTTTCCCAATCTAAAGAAAGATGCCTATAAACATACAAGAAGCTTACAGAACTCCAAATAGGTTGGACCAGAGAAGAAAATCCCCCCACCACATAATAATCAAAACACTAAGTGTACAGAAAAAAAGAAAGAATATTAAAAGCTGTAAGAGAGAAAAAAAATAAGTTAGATATAAAGGCAGAAGTATCAGAATTATACCTGACTTCTCACAAGAAACTCTAAAAGCCAGAAGAGCCTGGGCAGCTATCTTAAACACAATAAGAGACCATAGATGTCAGCCCTGACTACTATACACAGCAACACTTGTAATTACTATAGAGGGAGAAAACAAGATATTCCATGACAAAACCAAATTTAAACAGTACCTAACCACAAATACAACCCCACAGAAGATACTAGAAGGAAAACTCCAGCCCAAGGAGGTAAACTACATCCACAAAAACATAAGAAACAAATAACCCCACATCAATAAAAGCAAAAGGAAAGAAGCACACTCTCTCTCTCTGTATTTTTCTCTCTCCCACCACCAACATCCCACTCTCACCAATGGACAGATCATTGAGACAGAAACTAAATGGAGAAATAATGAAGCTAACAGGTGTCATCAATCAAATGGACCTAACAGATATCTACAGAACATCTCACCCAAACACAAAAGAATGTTCTCAGCACCTCATGGAAACTTCTCCAAAATTGAGCATATACTTGCTCACAAAAAAAACCTTGACAGATACAAGGAGATTGAAATAATCCATTGTACCTTAGCAGAACAACAGAAAGTCTATTAAGTCATGGAAACTGAACACCTCCCTACTCAGTGACCACTGGGTCGGGGATGAAATGAAAATGAAGGCACAACACACCAAAACTTATGGGACACAATGAAAGCAGTGCTAAGGGGAAAGTTCATAGCATTAAGTGCCTTCAAAAAGAAATTGCAGAAGTTCTCACACAAGTAGTTTAAAGACACACCTAAAAGCTCTAGAATAAAAAGAAGCAAGTACAGCAAAGAGGAGTGGATGGCAGGAAATAATCAAATTCAGGGCTGAAATCAATAAATTATAAACAAAGAAAACAACACCAAGAATTCGTTCTCTGAGAAAATCAACAAGATAGACAAACCCTAGCCAAACTAACTAAAAGGCAGACAGTATCCAAATTAACAAAATAAAAAATGAAAAGGGGGATGTAAAAACAGACCCTGAGGAAACCCAAAGAATCATTAGGTCTTACTTCAAAAGCCTGTACTCCACAAAATTGGAAAACCTAAAGAAAATAGAGGATTTTTCTCAATAGATTTCACTTACCAAAGCTAAATCAAGATCAGGCAAATAGTTTAAACAGTCCTATAACCCCTAAGGAAATAGAAGCAGCCATCAAAAGTCTCACAACCCCCACCACCACCAAAAAAATTCCCAGGGCCAGATGGTTTTTATGCAGAATTCTACCAGACTTTTAAGAAGAGCTAACACCAATACTCCTCAAACTATTCCACAAAATAGAAACAGAAGGAACATTGCCAACTCATTCTATGAAGCCACAGCCACCCTGATACCTAAACCACTCAGAGTCAACAAAGAAAGAGAATTTCAGACCAATATCCCTCATGAACATTGATGCAAAAATACTCAAAAAAATATGGAATCTAAGAACATATCAAATACATCATCTACCATGATCAAGTTGGCTTCATTACAGGGATGCAGAGATGGTCCAGTATATGAAAATCCATTGATGTAAACCACCATATAAACAAACTAAGGAAAAAAAAAACAATGATCATCTCATTAGGGTAGCCTTGACAGGCACAGAGGAAGAGGATCCAGGAAGTCCTGATGAGACTTGATAGGCTTGGGTCAGTTGGTAGTGGGGAGGACTCCCCACTTCTGAGAACTAGGGGAGGGGGCTGGGGGTGGACAAGAGAAGGGATGGGGGTGGGTCCAGGATGAAACGAGGGAGGTGGCTACAATCAGGATACAATGTAAATAAATGAAAAATACATTTAAATAAAAAGAATACTATTAAGGCACAATGTAGTCAGCCACCCACAAAAAGAAAAAAGGTATAAATAATGTGATTATGTTTGAAACAAAGCAAAAATAAATATTAAAAAAGAAATGCCAGATATTTTTGTTGTTGCTCAAATTCCTGCACACTGAAAAGCACTGGATATTTTAATGACCAAATCATATTGCTTTCCTGGATACTAGCTAGATGATAGAAATTGTAATTGCAAGAACCCTGAAGAAGAACCTCTTGACAGTTGATGCCCTATGGCCTACTTGAGTCTTGGATTGCCAACACAGAGTTTTGCTTATGATATGAAGATTTGTGGAGTTTCCCTGGAATGTTCTTGTGCGAAAATGCCCATCGCTGTCTTGAGGGAGGAAGAATTCAGGAGAACAAAATGTTGGTCTCTCTATCTGGATAATCTTTCAGATTGATGGACACTGAAGCAAGAAGTCTGGTCCCTGTATTCCTGCCAGTGACTAGTCATTGGCCGTCAGAGAAAGCATACCTTTGTCTGAAGTCACTACCATAAACAGAAGCTACTGCTCACAGAGGGATACAGTTGACAGCTGGAATCCCAACAGCCAATGAAATAAGGTCCTTGGTCATAATGGGACAGCTGAGTAGCTACCAACAACATTCACCCAAACTGACCAAGCTGAACAATAAACTGTTCTGGAGAGAGCATTTTTCTCTTTAACCTGCCCTGAATATAAAGGACATTCAGTAAGCATTTGCTGAGGTAATGAATAGGTAGTTATGAGGGAAGAATTATGAGTAACTGATTTAAAATTCATCAGAAGGGATTTAAATGGGGTCAGAGAGAAATAACAAAGGATAGTAATCCAAATTGGTCCCCAGCTCCCAGCCGTGGCATCCGCTTTTGATGCTCACAACTGATTTAGTCATTACAGTTATTCAGAGTCTGAACCTGCTAAGCCTTGGGCAAACATAGCAGGAAAGACCCAAAAGGAGCTACGATCTGAAGCTGAGCATGTGATAGCCTACTCACCGCCAAAGGGCAACTGTGTCTATTACATAGGAGTTTGATGGAAAACCTTAGAACTTTAAAAAGGAAATTATTAGTTTGCAGGAAACAGGAAAGAACTGAAAAGCAGCACTGATTGAATCATTCCAAAAATGAAGCACTCTTCCTGCCGGAGCCTTTTAACTACTAAAATCATCCAAGTTTTGTGAGAAGGCTGTATCTAAGCATAGTCTGTTCTATTCAACTAAGGATACAGATCCTCCTCCTCCAAACATTTGGAAATACCTTACAGCCAGCAATTTAATCACAAAGGCATTTCCTCAAGGTTACAAATTCCTACAGTAGATGGAGTTATAGAAAATAGGGGCTTGCATGGAAATGCCAAAGATGTGTCTCTTTTGCTCAGTGTCATTATTATAATTAATTTATTTACTTTGTATCCCAGTTGTAACCCCCTCCCTCATCTCCTCCTGGTCCCACCCTCTCTCCCTCTTCCTCCCCTATCTCTCTCCCCTAGTCCACTGATAGTGGAAGTCCTCCTCCCCTACTCTCTGACCCTAGCCTATCAGGTCCCATCAGGACTGCTTGGTTCCTCTTCCTCTGTGGGCTGGCTAGGTCCTCCCACCAGGGAGAAGTGGTCAGGGAGCAGGCATCCTAATTCATGTCAGAGACTGTCTCTTCTCTTCTTTTCCTTTAGGGAACCCACATGGAGACTGAGTAGGTGGTCTATGTCTTCTTTATGCATGGTCTTTGGTTGATGCTTCAGTCTCTGCAGTTCCTCCTGGGCCCAGATGTTTTAGCTTTGTTGGTCTCCTTATGGGGTTCCTGTGCCCTCCGGGTCCTTCTATCTCCCCCCCTTCCAAAGGACTTGCTGTACTTTGTCCAAAGTTTGGCTCTGAGTTTCTGCATTTGCTTCAATCCCCTGCTGGAGTGGAGTATTAGCCATAAAATATAGAATAAACATACTAAAATCTACAGACCTAGAGAAGCTAAACAACAAGGAGGACCCTAGAGAAGATGCTTGATTCTCATTCAGAAGGGAAAACAGAATAGACACCAGAAGCAGTAGAAGAAAGCACCAGAAGAAAGGGAACAGGATGGGAACCTACCATAGATATCCTTTTTTTTAAAGCTCAGCTCTTTAAAAAATTAATTAATTATTATTTATTACAATTTATTCACTTTGTATCCTGGCTTTAGTCCCTCCTCATCTCCTCCTAGTCCTACCCACCCTCCCTCTTCTCTCCCAATGCCCCTCCCCTAGTCCACTGATAGGGGAGGACCTCCTCCCCTTCTATCTGACCCTTGCCTATCAGGTCTCATTAGGACTGGCTCATCTTCCTTTGTGGTCTGGCAAGGCTGCACTCCTCAATCCCCACCAGGGAGAGGTGATCAAAGAGATGGCCACTCAGTTCTTGTCAGAGACAGCCCCTGCTCCCCTTAGTAGGGAACCCACTTGGAAACTAAGCAGCCTATGGGCTTCATCTGCCTGCTCAGTCTCTTGAACCAAGATAGACTCATCTAATATTTAGCTTGTAAGAATTTCTGTCTCTTAAGATTTATCTGATTAAAAGTACAGATTAATATTTAATGTATTGAGAAGATATGATTGTTATACAAATGAAAAAAACTTGTCTTATGAAAAGGTTTTTTTTTCACTGCTTATTCTGAAGTGGCTTATTTTTCAGATATGTCCATCTGACACTTCGTTTAACATCCTTTTGGGAAAATATACTTTTTTTCTATATGGGATGAATGTGTGACGGTTCATGAATTTGCACATACTGATGCCTCATGAGTGCTTTTAGATTAGGATGCTAGGTCATTTGGGGAATTTGTTGCTTGGATGATCAGGTTATAAAAAAAAACATGCTTCTGGTAGGTTGCAAGATCAACTATTACTCAGATCAGTGACTACACCTCCCCAGGGAACGAAGGCTCAGAAGCACACATGCACACGCCCACACACCTGCCACACACAGACATGCACATGTCTCTGGAGGCTTGGAATTCTACCACCAGTAAATTATATACCCTTTGCATAAGATTAGCTCTCTCTGTGGTTCCCTGTTAAAATATTCCTAAATAGGGTGTCATTAAGGTGATGGAAGGCAGGGGCTCAATGGATAGTTATTTCCCACTATAAGAGAAAGAGTGCTTATTTTTGTCCAGAGACCTGCCTCTTGCATGACTCAACACTGGGAGATATTACAAAATATCTAATAATTAAAATAGTAATGCAAAATCTACCAATATACAATTAATCATCTTTATCAATAGCAAGCATAAAAGAAGAATAGACTTCTTTGGTCCAGGAGTGAAAATGAATGCTGACATGGGTGTCCGTCCATAGTCAACTTTTGTCACTATACAACTATTAGTAACCTGGACTCTGCTTTCAATGAAAGCATTATCAAATTTCAAACTAAAATATTCTTTCATGCAATCATAAATGAAATTAAGTGTCCAGTTAAGCCTTGATCTTATTCCATCTTCATTTAAAAGGGATTTCGTATCTGTATTCATTTTCTAGAAGGTTTAATGCCTCTAAGTCAGGATACAAACTGCCCTGGTCTCCAGGGCAATGACACCAGCTCCCTGGGTTCAAGTCCAACTGGTATACCAAGTAGTTTATACTGAGCAAGAGTGGCAACCATGTTTTCAGGTTTGGCTTAACACTTTTCTCTCTGAGTAAGAGTATAGTTTCTAGGTATTATGTTTCTACAGATTTTTATCAAACACTTATTAGCTGCTAGGGACTAGGAAGAGTCCCTGAAATGAAGGTTACATCATTGTATCCTTCAACTGTTCTGACCATGACATGTTTTAAAATTTTTATTTTATCCACCCATCAGAATGGCTAAGATGAATAACTCAAGTGACAACACATGCTGGAGAGGTTGTGGAGAAAGGGGAACCCTCCTCCACTGCTGGTGGGAATGTAAACATGTACAACCACTTTGGAAATCAATCTGGCGCTTTTTGAGACAATTAGGAATAGTGCTTCCTCAAGATCCAGCTATACCATTCCTAGGCATATATCCAAAAGATGCTCAAGTATACAAAAAGGATATCTGTTCAACCATGTTTGTAGCAGGTTTATTTGTAATAGCCAGAAGCTGGAAACAACCCAGTTGAGGAATGGATACAGAAATTGTGGTACCTCTACACTATGGAATATTACTCAGTGATAAAAAACAAGGAAATCAGGAAATTTGCAGGTAAATGGGGGGAACTAGAAAAGATCATCCTGAGTGAGGTATCCATTTAGCAGAAAGACACACAGGGTATATACTCACTCATAAGTGGATATTAGACATATAACATAGGATAATCATACTAAAATCTGTACACCTAAAGAAACTAATCAAGAAGGAGGGCTCTGGCTAAGATGTTCAATCCCCATTCAGAAAGGCAAAGAGGATGGACATCCGAAGAGGGAGAAAACAGGGAATAGGACAGGAGCCTACTACAAAGGGCCTCTGAAAGGCTCTACCCTGCAGGGCATCAAAGCAGATGCTGAGACTCATAGCCAAACTTTGGGCAGTGTGCAGGGAATCTTATGAAAGAAGTGGGATATAGTAAGACCTGGAGAGGACAGGAGCTCTACAAGGCGAGCAACAGATCCAAAAAGTCTGGGCACAAGGGTCTTTTATGAGGCTGATACTCCAACCAAGAACTACTCATGGAGATGGCCTGGAACCCCTGCACAGAGGTAGCCCATGGCAGTTCAGTGTCCAAGTGGGTTCATAATAATGGGGACAGGGACTGTCTCTGACATGAGCTGACTGGCCTGCTCTTTGATCACCTCCCCCTGACACAGAGGAATACAATGCAGCCACTCCTGATGAGACCTGATAGACTAGGATCAGAGGGAAAGTGAGAAAGACCTCCCTATCAGTGGACTGGGGGAGGGGCACAGATGGGGAAGAGGGAGGGTGGGATTGGGAGGGGAGGAGGGAGGAAGATATAGGGGGGATACAAAGTGAATAAAGTGTAATTAATAAAAATAATTAAAAATGAAAAAAATATTTTCTCTGCCTTAGTGAGTACTATTGCCCTTTAAAACTAAAAAACATTCAAGTTCAGCTTTCAAGAAAACTCTCAAATAGAGTTGATAATTTTACTGTGTTATATCCACGTCTTAACCAGATTTTGCTTCAACTGTTAAGTATGTAGAAAAGATATTAAAATGTACTCCTCAGATATACAAAATTAAGATGATCAAAGACTCATGTTTACAGCATATTGTCACTGTGAATGCACAGAACAGTTTATGTTATATAGATACACTTTTTTCTTTATTTTGTGTCCCATATTTCATGGCTCCTTTCCACTACATTTGCTTTAACACTGACATTTAAAATATGTTCTAATGTGTACTTCCACACATATACACACATGGCTTTAAACTTTTGCCACCAAGTGTGTTCAGCTCACATTTACTCGGCATATATACTTGTGCTTATAATATTTTCTGTCCAATACTGTTTATGAAGTTCTGCACGTAATATGTAACACACCCCTAAGCTACTGCGTCACGTACTCCGTCATGTGTTATACCAGTCACACACTGCTGGCAAATCAGCCAACAGTAGCAGCCTTGCCATACACAGCAGCACACATTTTCCCTTGGGTCCATGTTTTTTTTTTTTTTTCCCGGAGGTTAGCAACAGTACTAGGATAGCTAGACTATTGAGTCCACACACTTAGTCACAGATCGGGGAAACATATTTTCCAGCTACATGAAAGATACGCCAGGCTCTCAATGTCTTGACATCTTAACCAACATTTGCTCTCAACGCTTGAGTTCTTGCTAAACTGGAGATTATATTTAGAGGGCTCATGACTGATGCTTTGACAAAGGTTTTCCTGATTTGTGGAAGGTCCAAGCACATCTTCATGTCTGCATCTCCTTTATGTGGGCTTTTCTTTCTATGAACAACCTAGTCACAGAGTAGAGACATTTCCTATGCCTCTTCTCTTTTCTCCTTCATTTTGTTTCAGAAAATGAGCCACATGGAGTATCTTTTCTTTGTCAAAACCCTTAAATACTGAGCTACTCTGGAAGCCCTGAAGCCTGTATACCTTTATTTCATGCTTTGGTGTTTAGGAACTTCCAGCCCTATTTGACATGGAATCCAATATTCAAAGAACATACTGTATTCTATTCTTTGGAACTAATTTTTAATGTCAAGGTTATCACTAACTTCATTTTTAATGTCTCCCTTGTCAGAACCTAATTCAAAAGATGTTTTGAAGGAGCCCTGTACAAATTAATCACTAAGATTATTTTCCCCAGAAAAATGATCCACCTTTATTTAAAAATGCTCTTCTTGTATCTTAAAATGGTCTTTGTGGAAACAAACATGTTCCTACATACCAGAGAATCACAAATGGTTTTCAAACTACAGAACTGTAGGTGTCCCTGGTCCAACCACATACCTTCCTAGTACGAGTGGGAAGAGACTCAGAGCTCTTTAGGGGATATGGGAGCAGTCCAAATTTAAGTGTAATAGTGCCAAATAGACTTTTTTCTTATTATTTTCAACTTTTATTATTGTCATAGAAAAAGTATAGATATGGGTGGTGCATAGCTCAAAACACATCTTTTGAGGTTGGCTGAGACAAACACTTGGTACCTGCCTGCCACACATACCCATAAGAACTTTGTATGCACCAAGTGACAGGCTGGTCTACATCCAAGGGCTCAGCCAGAAACAAGAAAAAGATGGGAATAGCAACCACAAAATGCCACTGAAAGTAGCAGGAGAGAGATACCCATCACAAGACAGCCATTTTGCAGATCTCACATACATGTGTCATGTGATACCTTCAAGCACTCAGTGAGATGAAAGTTTTCGTACAACCATTTCAGTAATAGGCAACAGGGGTTTGTCACAGAAAAGTGAGTGGCTGAGGTTATACAATGGAGTGATGAAGTTGGGTCATCTGAAGACAAAGATTTTTTCACTCCATTTTTAGTTCACAATGTTGCCATTTTGAACAGAAAAACAATCAGGTTGGAGTTTCATGTGACACTCCCAACCCACCCAAGGCTTTCTCTTCTAAGTCAGACAGAGGCACCAGCTGGTCAGCCATGAACACCTGGTCTCCCACCACTATCTGGATTACAGGTGTGCCACAGTTGGACTAAATCTCTACTTTCGAAGGTTGATGTTTTCTACCTGAGTTCTGTTTCCTGCTGATAATTACAACATTTTGAAAATAATTCAAGTCATGTATGTATGTGACATTTCCCGAATATTTTTCATGACCACCAAGGGATTCTTCAAATTGACATTTAAAAATGCCAAGCAAATCTATTGGAAGTATTTTTAGAAAACGGTTACTTTGATTTGAAACAATTTCTTGCTATTATAAGAGCTGTCTCATCTCTTAGACTGCCAAACACAGGTAGTCATAGGATAATTAAATCAGAATCTGGCTTTACTTCAGGGAATTAAATCCAAATGTCAAAATATTGCTTGCTGTTCCCTCTTCCCGGGTTTATGGTAGTGACAGCTTGATGCCAGTGCATGCTGGTGGGTTCTCAAAGCTGTGTCGGTGCCTTCAGTGAAGAGGTTGTCAGGACAAGTGATTCTGACCTCTGCCATTCACACCTGTAGCCGCATCCACACAGTAGTTGGGCTGAGTTGAATGGAGTTCATGATCCTATAGAAACAGGTGTCTAAATTGTTAAAAACAATGTTATCTGTCAATGAAGGGACCAAGATAGTCAATAAATGGCCCCTCTTTGAATTATACATTCATTTTGGAAAGAGAAGTAAATTTGAAAGTGCTGTGTCGAGACTCTAAGGAGGTTCCTACATTCTGTTTCATCGGAAGTCTTCAGTGAGTATTCAGATTCAGTACTTCCTGCTCAAGAATTTGGGGCAGAACACCTAAGCCTCAGAGCACACTGCTAAGAAGTACTTGGAGGTCAGGTGTGACTGTAAGGCGAGAAACATGCTAGAAGAGAACAGGCAAGAAAATTGGAGTTTTCTACTCAGCAGTCATTCAGGAGACGGAGCTCCCAGTCAGAACAGTCATTTCTGGTTCTCACAATGAGGAAAAGCATCAGGAGGGTGTCACACCATTCAACAGCAGTGTTCAATTTCGGAGTCTCTGTGCTCCTGGGTCAGATGAACAGCAAGACTACTTGCCAGAATGAAGACAGCAAAAGCCATTTCCTTAGTCTTCCTCTTGGTTTATCTCAAACACACGTTGAAAGTTGGCATTTGGTGTTTGAGGCAGCCTTAGGGTTTTGTTACTTTCCAGTGCTTAGGCACAAGCTTCCATTAAGGAATGAATTATTATTTTTTTATATTTTTATTTTATATTAATCACAGGTTATGTACTTTGTATCCCAGCCATAGCCCCCTCCTTCATTCCCTCCCTATCCCTTCCATCCCTCCCTCATCTCTTCCCTGCCCCTTTCCAAGTCTGCTGATAGGGGAGGACCTCCTCCCCTTCCTTCTAACTCTAGCTTATCAGGTCTCTTCAGGACTGGCTGTAATGTCTTCTTCTGTGGCCTAGCAAGGCTGCTCCTCCCTTGGAGGGCAGGGGGTCGAAGAACCAGCCATTGAGTTCATGACAGAAATAGTCCCTGTTCCCCTTACTAGGGTACCCACTTGGATATTGAGCTACCATTTGCTACATTCAAGCAGGAGTTCTAGGTTATATCCATACATGGTCCTTGGTTGGTGAAACAGTCTCATAAAAGACCCTTGTGCCCTGATATATTTGGTCCTTGCAGAGCTCCTGTCCTCTCCAGGTCTTACTAACTCCCCCTTCTTTCATATGATTCCCTGCACTCTGCCAAAGGGTTGGTTATGTGTCTTAACATTTGCTTTGATACACTGCTAGGTAGAGTCTTAGTAATGAATTATTATAAGGATTTTTTTTTCTTTTCAGCTGCACAAATGAGACTTACTCTGAATAATCTACCTATCCCTGAAACTGCAGAAAGGAGAGCGTCCCGGATTCTGTCTACCCCGGTTCTACTTCAGCTGCAGCATTCTGCATGGATTTGATCATAATCCATTATATTTGCACTTTCACAGTTGTGAGCTAATCACTAACAGAATAAAAATGTTTGGAAAAAAACTGCATCTGAACCAAATGTGAACACATTTTTCTTCTTGCTTTTCCTATGTTGTACGATACTATACAATCCCCATTTACATATCATTAATACTGCATTGGTATTATTAATAATCTAAAGGTGATTTTGGCTGTCAGGAGCACTTACATGGACTTCATGCAAATGCTATGCCACTTCATTGAAGAGAGTTGAGCACTGGCAGAATTTGGTATTTCTGTGAGTTCTAGAACTGATCTGCTTTGGATACTAAGGTTTGATCATATTAACTAAAACAGTAAAATCTGTAGCTAAAATAGTAAATAAACATAGTAGTAAACTGCCCTCTAAATTTATACCCATACATTAGTGCAGCTCTCAGACCACATTGAGAATGTTCTTTGTACAGTAGACAGTGGTTAATGCAGAAACAAACAACAGATCAAAGTGTGAGAATAAATGCCAGTGAAGTGGTAACCCATAACTAGGACATCTATATCACATACTCCCAAGGCTAAGGGACCATCTTAAAAGAGGAGGCAGAAAGATTGTAAGAACTAGAAGTCAAGAAGAACCAGACATAAACAATGTGTCCTGGAAACAACAGGACCACTTTACTCATGAACTCACAATATTGGTGATTCCTATATGAGACCTGAACAAGATCAAGTTAGTCAACATTCTGGCATGGAGGGTGAGGGGCTGACAAGCCTCCACCCATAATTGAGGAGATACTGGCAGTTGTTGGCTTCTGAGAAACAGTTCTCTTTAAGGAGTAGCCTGTGGTAGGTTGACTATGCTCCAGTAGATAGTCACAAAACCATAAGTATGTAGGTAGCACAAGACAGACTCAGTGAGCTATTAAAAAAAAGAGGGGAAGGGGTATGGAAAGGAGTGTGGACCTATGAGGGGTGGGCAGTGAATACAATCAAAATACATTGCATGAAATTCTCAAAGAATTAACAAAAATACTATATTTTTTTAAAAGTAAAGAAGAATGCAGAGGAACTTCAGAACATGGCTGCTCTGGCAAGAGATCACAGCAAAAGATCTCCTAGGTCTGTGTGATCCAGCTGGAATACAGACACACCTTTAATCTAGGAGACAGAGACAAGTAGATCTGAATTTAAGAACTGCCTGCTGTAGAGCAAGTTTCAGGTAAAGAAAAGCTTAGATGTGTGGTGGTACATGCCTTTAATCCCAAATGATGAAGGTAAAGTTAGCTTTTAGAAGGAAACACCCATGTTTGAAAGTGATGTCTAATTGAATGGCAGAAACTGACAAATCAGAGAAAGTCTTGACTGAATAGGATATGACCAACTCTCAGGAGAACAGAGAGGAAAGGAAAGCTACCTAAGGGGCAATGCAGAGAGAGAGAGAGAGAGAGAGAGAGAGAGAGAGAGAGAGAGAGAGAGAGAGAGAGAGAGAGAGAGA
>JAQQSO010004157.1:0-13006 GCA_028658305.1 Pachyuromys duprasi | reverse complement strand
TCCTATCCTATAGGTTTATATAAGTGAGTATATACCATATGTTTCTTTCTGCTTTTGGGATACCTCACTCAGTATGATCGTTTCCAGGTCCCACCATTTGCCTGCGAATTTCATGATTTCCTCCTTTTTAATTGCTGAATAGTAAGTTTGGTTTTGAATCTCAGCATCTGCGTGGATACCATGCTGGGTAAAATCTTTCAGAGGTCATCTCTGGTAGGCTCCAATCCTGTTCCTTATTTGTTTTTAATCAATTTGTATTTATTTTCTGAGACCTCCATATATATGTATCATATTGAAAGGTATATTTAAAAGTAATGTATATTTGCTAATAATTTTTGAACAAGTAAATTTAACCTACAGAGATCTTTTCACCTAGGATCCTCAGAAGGTGTTGATGAAGTCCTACAGACAAATCAATTCTAGCTACTAGTTAATAAGTTTTAGTTCTCTGGACAGTACAATGAAGAAAAATGTGCACATTTACTATTCACTTTAACTAACCTAATCTTATACAATCTTTCATATATATTTGGGTATGATTTTTTACCTAATCCAATATGAAACCTGAGAATGAGTTGATCTTACAGAAAACATGGTAGTCATCTATTATAGCATTGAGAGTGAAAACTGCATAGAGAATGCTATGTTAACTCTTTTCTCAAGGCTGTGAACCCTTATGATATTCCATGCCACTAACCTCAGTTTGGACAGCTAGATTTCTAGGAGACTCTGGCTCAGTAATGCAGATATTACTCTTCTTTCTCTATAGTAGCTTGGACATTGCTTTATCTTTTAAAAATCCAGATTATTTTTTTATCTTAAAGGTGTCATACCTATAATATGTCTCATCATGACATTTTCATACAATGTTTTTAGATGCTGTATTTCACTGACATCTTCAACCTGTTTCAGTCAGGGTTCACCTAATGAGAAACTCTGAAACATTTTCTCATATATCATTAATGTTAACTATAGCTTAGGTTTTTTTTTCATAAAATTATATATATATATGCTTAATTACTACTTCAGTTAATACTACTATTTAGTCATGGTTGTATGGAAATGTTAACATTTAACTATTGATATATATTCTGGTAAAGCTGCTGTTAGTTGTAAATAGCTGTATAACCGATCACCACACAGAGCCTGGGTTTATTTGGTTAACCTAGAACACAATGCTGGGCAATAGTTACTCCATCCTAAACATCCAAGCCCTCATAGTTTCCTAACATTTAGATTTCCCACATTATGCTTGCTTTTAGTGAAATCTCAGGTCCAATCCATCTCTCCAAGTCTTTCTAAGATCTCTTTCCCATCTCTGCTCTCCTAGGTCTCCTTGCCCTTTCTCCTCCCACTCATTTCCTGCCATCTGGCTCCTCCCCTCTTTTCTGTCCTCTGGCTCCTCCCCTTGCTCAACATTGTGGCTAGTTGCTTTATTTTGGCCTGTTTACACAGAGTTGAGACAGGATGCTTAGAATAAGTATCACAATGCAATGTCCAGATTGAAACCAAAGAGTAGGGGAGAGAAATCAGCATTTGAATGAACAAGGGTAAGGTATATACATGTCAAAAGAACATTATACCAACATTTTCCCCTTTAAGTCCAATAAAAGGCTCCTTTTCTTTCAATACAATAATAATTTTGAAATTATAAAAACTGTTAGGTAAAATCTGCATGCGCAATATCCAGTCCATGTGTATTTAGCAACTTAGGAGATAGTATCTGATTTTCCTATCTATCTTGACAAGTATAAATTTCTATACCTAAGTTATCCTTATTGTTGTTACCTATATTAAAGGATTTCTTAACTTCTAAACATGTTAAGCTTAATTGTGCCACTATAAGTATTTGGTCTTCAACCCCATCAAAGATTTGAAAAGGAATTAAATTGGTTATTAGAGTAAATAGGAAGTGCATATTAGCAGCTTCCAAAAAAATAAAAATTGACAGAGACAATTTATTGCCTTAACAATCACCCATAACTCTTTATAACGTTGGAGCATCATCTTCAGCCTTCTGCCTCAGAATATTTGTCAGATATATATGTGAAGCAGGAACTATTTACGACTTGCTTAACCTTTCTTGGCAGAGTTCGGCAGTCAACTATTCCTGCATTTAAGCTTGCCCCATTTTTGGCAGAATTCGTCTGTCATGAAGAAAGGGTATTTTTTTTTTTACCCAAGTGGCTGAGTGGCTGGTTTGCCACATTTGAAGCCATCTCCATATGGAGGTTCTTTGATGCTCATTATCTTCTTTGAAGTAGGCAGGAGATGACTTGTCTCATTATCAATGAATCTTTAAAATAATAAAGACACTTTTAAATGTCATATTCTGTAGGTCTCTGAAGTTTTTGAAGACTACCCTATCTTTATGTAATCGATGTGTCCACAAAATCATATCTATCTGTTAAACCTAGGATGAATACTCCTGTGATAAAGTAGACTAGTGTCTGACATGACTATGAGTTGAATAACTAGCAAATAACTTGCATTACCTAATACTTTAACCTGTTTTTAATAGATGTTTAAAAGTATTGGAAGTAACCTTGACTTTCTATTAATATACTAAAGCTTACACCAATGTATCAAAAATAGATTTATTTTTGCATCAATATGCAAAGTCCTATACCAGAGTTAAAATTAACCTTATTTGGGAATAACAAATAAAACCCTAAATTGAGTAGATTCGATAATCAACCTTTTTTTCTATTCGTATAAGTTATCCCTGTATATTCCTTGTTTCACTTTGAATAAGACCATTAATAATAAACATCTCCTAGTGACAATAAAATTTCATAGCCATAGCAAACAACCAAAAACTACCCAGCCCCCTTTAAGGAAAAATGGAAGTCATACTCATGGATTTCTTCTAGCTGACATTTTGGACACGTAGAAATCCTATTAAGGGACCCAAAGAAAATTGGGAAAAAATGGTTAATTAAGCAAGCAATAACATTTGTGGTACAATCTTTGAATGTTAAGAAATTTTAGGCCTAATAAAAGTCCTCTTTGGACCAGTCTAAAATGCTGGACCAATTAAGATTAGTAACTTTCTTCAAAGTTCTTTTGGGAGCAGGCTTTGATGAGAAACAGCAGTTGAAGCAGTTGAAGTAGGAACAAGCAGAATGCTGGAACATGCAAAATGCTAGAACAGATGTGTCAGTGTCTCAGCATGCTGAAAAATGAAACCTGTCAGGTTTAATCCAGCATCTCTTGTGTCCAGTTCTTTTGTTCTGCAAACATATAACTTCTCAAAGCATTATACAGTTCTAAAATTATAAATGTATGAGATGTGCAGGATGAAACTAAAGTATAAGCCAATTTTATCTATGCAATTAAAAGATTAGCATAATACATTTTGAAGATATCATAACCAAGTATTTATCAGCCAAGTATTGTTGGAGTTCCAGCTGCAGACTTTTTTATGTCTCAGTCAGTTTCAGTGTTATTCCCATGTAAAGGAATCAGCAATATAAGTTATCATTATTTTTGAACATAAAATCATTATCATGTTGAAATCGAAACAAGGTTGGATAGATCAAAATATCTTTTTGGGCTCTTGCATGTCTGTTGTATTAGTCCAAGCTGCTACCTATTTTCCTAGAGAAGCCTTCCATTAGAGAGACAATCTGGTTGTCTTGAGCAATAGAACACACATGTTTTAAGTAAACTTTATATAAACTTTTAAATTTAGAATGTTAGCATACCGTAGGTATCTTGTACTTGTTTTGAGATTTAGTCCTAGATTTTTATATATGTGTTAGCTATTTGTCCTGTTCCCATTTATATGTAGAATGGGCAGTTATGCCTTTATAGCCAAACTTTATTTAAACTCCCTCTTACCTTTAGCATTTAAGCATACCCTAGGTATATTGTACTTGGGCTTTACATTGATAGTGGCTACTTTTTGGTTTGCCCCTTTTTTATACAGAGTGGACAGTTATGCCTTTGTAGTCGAACTTCATTTAAACTCTCTTAGCATTAGCATATAAACTTACCCTTTGCATATAAGTATACCGTAGGTATCTTGTACCTGGGTTTTTATATTGGTGTTGGCTATTCTTTGGCTTCCCCTCATTTATATGGAATGGACAGTTTTGTTTTTTAAACATATGAATATAATATTTGAGTTTTTAGGACTTAACTAGGCTGGCATGTACTTTTCTATCTGTAAGCCTCTTGTGTCTTTTTTACATAGGCATGACCAACATTTTTCCTCCATGAAACTGTCTCACATTTAAAAGGATAAGGCAGTTTCCAGAGGAGTGTGACATTATCTCACTTTCCATAAACCTAAAATATATGTGAATCCAACCTTTAGAGCAGTAAGGACATAACATCTATTATTAAGAAAAAAGAATTCACATGGTAACCTTAAGGAAAATTTTGTTATTTTGAATCTTAGATTCTCTCTGCAAATGGCTAAACAGCAGGAGTTGTCATCCTGGCTTTTATTATGTAAGTAAGATTGAGCAAGAACTCAAAGATCTTCCTGTTTTTTGTTTTGTGTATGTGTTTTTTTCTTTTTCTTTTTTTTTTTTTTTACTTTGTGTTGGGAAGAAAGGTATGTGCCTTCACCAACTTGTTCAGATATTATTGTAACTCAGTATCATTGTAACTCAATGCCTTTAAATGAAAATCAAACAAAGAGACATGAAAATTTTAAGTTTGGGGTCAGTTGTGCCAATTTACGCTGTAACAAACAAAGCCCAGTTGGTTATTTTAGTTGATGTTGCAGTGACTTGGCAGACCCTTACCAGAAAGAGCTGATGAGTATCTTGCAGCCAGAGAACTTTGGATTTTAGCCGTTATTAATCTAATTATTAAGAAGAGTGCCCTTTTTCTTGTCTGTAACTCAGTATTCCAATACTTGGTTTTTTCCCCATTTTCTCCTTCAACTTTCTTGGAGAAGGCATGGAGAAGAACCAACACCGTTAAATATATTGCAACCAGATTCATGAATATGACAGCCAAAATAAAGCCAGAAGGGATTGAAACATCCTCTGCCATGGCAATTTTTTTATTTTAGATGTGGTTTTAGGCTAGACTCTGTGTAGAGTTTCTCTGCCTCCTGTTCCTTTTTTTCCCACCATGGCTTTGGAGCTGAGCCAGTTGAGCCAGCCACAGTATAAAGGAGCCATGCTTGTTTATCCCTCAGTAAAACTGCAGCTATAGCCAGTTCTGTTAAGTCTCAGGTCTGCCCACAGGAGGCTGTCTTTTGCTCCTGAGCCTGTTTAAGAATCTTTCTTAAAGAGAAAGTACTTGACCTGGGAGCTTTTAGGTTTTAAGTTTGGGTTTTATCACTGGAAGCTTATTCCCCCCACCAAATTATGATAAACTATGCTTTAAAGGGTGTGGATACTTAGATTAGTTGTGCACCATTTGTTGTAATTGGCGATTAATATTTACTATTGATATATCTTTTAGTAAACTATTGATATATCTTTAGTCCTAAACAGCTGTATAACAAAATCACCACACAGAGCCTGGGTTTATTTGGTTAACCTAGAACACAATGCTGGGCAATAATTACTCCATCCTAAACCTCCAAGCCCTCATAGTTTCCTAACATTTGGATTTCCCACATTATGCTTGCTTTTAGTGAAATCTTAGGTCCAATCCATCTCTCCAAGTCATTCCAAGATCTCTCTCCCAGGTCTGCTCTCCTATCTCTCCTTGCCCTTTCTCCTCCCACTCATTTCCTGCCATCTGGCTCCTCCCCTCTTTTCTGTCCTCTGGCTCCTTCCCTTGCTCAACATTGTGGCTGGTTGCTTTATTTTGGCCTGTTTACACAAAGTTGAGACAGGATGCTTAGAATAAGTATCACAATGCAATGTCTGGATTGAAACCAGAGTTGGGGGAGAAAAATAAGCATTTGAATGAACAAGGGTAAGGTGGATACATTTCAAAAGATTATACCAACAGTTATGCTTTTATATGTTGAGCATATCAGATAGTCAACTGGCATGTATATATATATATATATATATTTGGTTCAATGTGATGAATGCTGTGCTATAGGCAAATGAATATTGCTAAGGAAACATAGAAAAGCTTTCATCTAAGTAACTTGTAGAGCTGGAACTTGAGAGTGTTTCAAAAGCCACATAATTCTCTCATTTTTCTTTACAATTCATTGCATTAACAGCTATGCTCTCAAATTCACATTTGTAGCCATAAACCATTGGATGAATTTTTTAAAACATTGTCTTTGTGTTCAGCTAAAAGTAATCTTACTTATTACCATATATAATTGTATTCTTTATTTAAAAAGAAAACAATAAGTAATATGAAATTTAATTAAAACTGTTAAAACCTATAACTTTAAATAACTGTGAGGAACATTAACATGTAATTCTCTAAGAGAAAGCACCTCATAACTAATTTTAATAAGGATTTGGTGCTTTTATATGAAATATTTTTATCATGTATATGATATTCAGAACTAATACTCAGTGATATAGTATTAATATATTATTAAATTATTTTAATTAATAATAGCAATATCTATTAGGGTTAAGATTATGAGTGTTTAAATTATTTTCATTACACTCTATATATTTTATGAAGATAAATTATAATTTTATGGTAATTTCAACAATGTAATCATGCATCCATTAACGTTTATCAAGAGACTACTACCTGAACATTCTCCCTAAATTTCGAATATGAAAGTTAAATAAAACTTATTGGAACTTATGGTTTAGAAAGTGGAAAGGCATGTAGTTGCGGCCAAGTAATGAAGGTTGATGGACTAGACATACATAGAGGTCTCAAATTCAATTTCAAATCCTGCTAACTGAGGTATTTTCAGAACTAGAGATAGTGCTCAGAAGTTAAGAACATTTATTATTCTTACAGATAACCTAAATTTGGTTCCCAGGGCCCACAGGCAACTTTACAACTGTTCTTATTTGCATTTCAAAGGGTGGTGTCTCTCTCTGATGGCACATAAATACATGCAGGCACTCATCTATCTTATATATAATACAAATCTCAAAAAAAAAGGAGGGACAACAACAAATATACAAAATAAGTCAGTATAGTGATAGCAAAAATATTAGCACTGCTATGGAAAAGAAAACAAATGAACAGTAACATTAGAAAACTAAACAGTGTTTGTGGAAAAAGCCATTTTAGTTTACTGGGATTCTCCATGGAGAAGTATTTAAGTCAAATGTTGGAAATAAAGGTGAGAGGTGTACCTTTGGGGATGGGGAGAAAGTAGAGAAAATAAGCATTCAGCCAATACAGTGGCCATGACATTAGGAATATTTACAGGGGAAAGCAAGTGAGAAGGAGTTACATTTCTACAGAGAAAAGGGCAGAAGAGGTGGGAGATGAATGTGTCTAAGGTATTCCAAGTAATATTATGTGTTTCTCTATTTTTTCTCTATGTAGAACACAAATATACATATACATGAACACATTTATGTGTTCATATATGCATTAACCAATTAATCTTACAATTTTTTGTCTTTATGCCCCTTAAATGTAAATCATTTCTCAGACAATGACAGATCCCATGATAAACTGTAAAGCGTTCATATCTTACAGGTCTATATTTAAGTCCTGGCTTAATCACTAGAGACAACTAAACAAAGTTTCCCCTTTCTATGACTCAATTTCCTCTCAGGCAAGGTTTATCTTCTTGCCTTATCTATGGTGTTATTAGCTCTATCTCCTAGTAAGCACCTGCCATTAACCACCTTAATATTCTCATTGATACTGTCATCACTGCTGCTTCACATCTTACCCATAACATATCCCATCATCCTCCTGTACAAACTGGCTGCAGTTAAGTAGGAAGAGAGGCAGGCTTTTCAGTGTGCTTATTACTCTTTTGATTATAACTGTTTAATTATATTTATGCCTTAACAGCACCCACATGGTATATTTATATGTTTGTTTTATACTTTATTTTCACCTTCAAAATCCTGCACCACTTTATATCTATACCATTAATTTGCTTCTGGTCAATTGCTAGCTTCTACTGCTGGTATTATTTCATAGTGTATAGCTTGCTTCTCAAGCTGAAGTTAACCACCTTAACAAAGAAAGATTACATTGGAAGAGGTATTATTAAAACCGTATTTTATATTGTAGGCACTCACTTGGTTTTGTTCATCTAGTATATGAGGAATAAATAATATGTCCCTTTGTTCAAAATCAGAGTTGGCTTTTCTGTTATAGTTGGTGTCACTTTGTTAATAAAAAAATACTTGAAAGATGTTTAATTTATAATGATGTTTAAAATGTACACTGGAAAAATGAAGTACTACAATTTAGTATATTACTTCTTCATCTGGCCTGATGCAAGAGGTGGTAGTCAAGCTGTTGGGGGTGATAAAAAGCTTTAAAAACCTCCTGGAAATTTGTAGAAAACAAAGTGCAAAACAGTAACAGCATGCCGGGAACATAGGTCTATTTGCCAGAACTACTGTAAAGTAATCAAAGTCTTTCCATTAACTTCAGTGAGATTGCTAACATCTACTCCAGGTGCCTACAAAGCGCTATGCTGGTTGTTGGCATGACTGACGTCCAGCTGCCACAGTGACTGTATTGCTTCCCTTCGCTAGCTTAACTGTAGGTTTGTTCCTGCAGCTCAAAATCTGAGGCAGCCTCTGCATTAATATTTTATGTTAATGTTGACAAAGAGCTTGTGGACTTTCCCTAAGCAATGCTTAATTTTGTTTCTGGTAATTTGACTTGAAAATTTATAAGTTACGTACCAGTTTAAAGATCATCTTTTCCTCCTTTTTTTTGAGTGGTATTGGAAAATAATGAAATTTAATAATAAAATAATAAAAGTGGGATTAAAAGTCTCAGGAATATCACATTTGTATGAGATTAGTCCCAAGAGATCTTAATCATAAAAAATTTAAAAATATCTGATCATCAAAAGTATAGATTCTATACCAGGAACATTTATTTTAGTCAACATACATTTTACAATATTATTTTTGTGAAACAATGTATATTTTAGAAACAGAATGTTAGTCTCTTACTTAGTTGATCTTTAAATGGAAGGTAAACAGTTTCAGTTCATCATTATTGTGGGACCAAATTAAATGAAATGACACCTAAGTTCAGCTATATTTTAAAGTTTGCTAACATACACATTGTTTTGAAAGTTTGCTGTGGTACTGCAAAAGTACTGATGGAACTCCTGGTTTCTTTTCTTTATGACAAGTGACATATATGTATCTGTTTTCTCTATGGCATTTATATGACAAATGGCATGTAGAATGACTCATGTTAAACCAGTCATATATTTTGAAATCAACTTCATTTTATATAACACTAATTTAACTCACTGGAAAGTTATTTAGAAGCATGTAGAATGCAAAAGTTCAGTAGCTGGAATATAAGATCAGACTTATTATCAGTTAGTTTTGCAAGTCATTAAGAACTGATGCTAGAGATGGAAACTGAAAAGCAGAGATGAAAATACTAATCAGTATGATACAGGTGATTTATTATCATGACCAGTTGCTTAGTAACTATTGGCAATTGTTTCAAGATTATATGGGCATATAATTTGTGTCTCAAGTATTTTTACTTTCTTTTTAGATTATTTCTACCCAATGTAAGACAATGTGATCTAAACAACACCCACTAATTTAAAGCAATGTCTGTGTATCTATCTATGTATCATATCTCATATATGTATACATATTTATTGTCCCTCATAATTGACAAGACACTCACTTGAATCTCACTTTAAACAAATCAAATACGCCTATACAGTTTAGAATAAGTAACTAAAGTAGGATTTTGCAAATATTTTGGCTTTAGAATTTTGAGCAGGACCTAGAATAGACAAATATTTCAAATAATATCCACATGATACATTTATGGATAATAAATTATAAAGTATTTTATAATTTTAGTTTAAAATAATTCTTTAGGATTCATACAATTTTATAATTTGTTAAAGACAAACTCAAATTTGTATATCAATGAAATGGATATGCAATTCTTATTTATTTATTAATTTATTTACTTCCTACTTACATACTTTTAAAGAAGATCTCTCTAGAAACCCTGGTTGGCTCAGAACTCACAATGTAGAGCAAGTTGACCTCAAACTTCAAGAGATTTGCTTGCATGTACCTCTTAAGATCTGTGATTAAATTATGTTTATTCTTTTCTTTTTATTTTTTATATTAATTACAGATTATTTACTTTGTATCCCAGCTGTAGCTCCCTCTCTTCTTCCCTCCCTACTCCACTCTCTCTCCCTCATCTCTTCCCTGTCCCTCTCTAAGTCCACTTATAGGGGATGATCTCCTCCCTTTCCATCTGACCCTAGCTTATCAGGTCTCATCAGGACTGGCTGCTATGTCTTCCTCTGTGGCCTCGCTATGCTGTTTCTCCCATGGAGGTGGGGAGGGTGGGGGGAGAGGTCAAAGAGCTAGCCATAGATTTCATGCCTAAGACATTCCCTGTTCCCCTTACTAGGGAACCCAATTGGATACTGAGCTGCCATGGGCTACATCTGAGCAGGGGTTCTAGGTTATATTGATGCATTGTCCCTGGTTGGAGAATCAGTCTCAGATAAACCCCTGTGCCCAGATATATTTGGTCCTTTTTGAGCTTTAAAGAGCTCCTGTTCTCTTCAGGTCTTACTAACTTTCTCTTCTTTCATATGATTCCCTGCACCATTCCCAAAGTTTGGCCATGAGTTTCAGCATCTGCTTTGATACACTGCTATGTAGAGTCTTTCAGAGGCTCTCTATGGTAGGCTTCTATACTGCTTCTTGTTTTCTCCTACTTCCAATGTCCATCCTATTTGTCTTTCTAAGAAAGGATTGATCTTCTTACCCTGGGCCCTCCTTCTTGTTTAGCTTCTTTAGGTGTAAAATTTATGTATGTTTATCCTATCTTATAAGTCTAGTATCCATTTATAAGTGAGTATATACCTTCTTACACCACCATGCCTATCTATTAATATCTAAATAAAGAATTATATCATGTCTGAATATTTGATACACCTTGCTGTAGGAATTTTGTGTAGTTTTTACTTCAGAATTGAAGCATTCCTTTCTAGAGAGAAGCTCTATTGTACACTTTGATCTGAGGGATGGAGATACCTCCCGAAGATTTTTATTTTACAAAATAATGACTAAATAATGACTAAAGAAACTTTCTTTAACTGTGTCTCTGTCATTTGATATTCCTCTGTTGAGATTCACTGTTTACCTCTGTACCCTATTTTAAAAATTGGATTATTTGCTTTCCTGTTGTTTAATTTCTTTAGCTCTTTATATATTGTGGATATTAGCCCTCTGTAGGATGTACGGTTAGTGAAGATCTTTTTTCAAGTCTGTAGGTTGTCATTTTGTTCTGTTGACAGTGTCTTTTGCTTTACAGAAGCTTTTCATTTTCATGAAGTCCCATATACTGGTTGTTGATGTTAGAGCCTGTGCTTTTGGTGTTCTTTTCTGGAAGTTGTCTCCTATGCCAATGCCTTCAAGGATCTTCTCCACTTTTTCTTCTAACAGATTTAGTGTGTCTGGTTTTATGTTGAGGTTTTTGATCCCCTTGGACTTTACATTATTACAGGGTGATAAATATGTATCGATTTGCATTATTCTACATGTAGACATCCACTTACACAAGCGCTGTTTGTTGCAGATGTTGTCTTTTTTCATTGTATGGTTTTTGTTTCTTTGTCAAAACTTAGGTGTTCATAGATGTGTGGTGTTATTACTGTGTTATGGATGTGATTCCATTGATCCTCCAGCCTGTTCCTATGCCAGCACCATGCCATTTTTATTGTATTTGTTCTGTAGAACACTTTGAGATCAGGGATGGAGATAACTCCAGAAGATTTTTATTTTACAAAATGATTTTGTTATTTTCATTTTTTTGGTTTTGTTTTGTTGAGAATTGATTTTTCAAGGTCTGTAAAGAATTATGTTGGTATTTTGGTGGGAATTGCATTGAATCTGTAGATTGCTTTGGTAGGATCTCTATTATATACATGATACATACACACACACAGACACACACACACACAGACACACACACACACACACACACACACACACACACACACACATATATATATATATATATATATATATATATATGTATGTATGTATGTAATGTTTACTGGCTATGAGTATTGGTTAATCCTACCAATCCAGGAGCATAGGAGATATTTGGACCTCAGGATATCATCTTCAATTTCTTTCTTCAGTGAAGTGAAGTGGTTTGTGTTTGTTTCTGTTTTGTTTTATACAAGTCTTCACTTGCTTGGTTAGAGTTACACCAAGGTGCTTTATATTATTTGTGGCTATTGTGAGGAGTATTGTTTCCCTAATTACTTTCTCAGGCAATTTGTCTTCTGTACACAGGAGGGCTACTGATTTTTTTTTTTTTAGTTAATTTTGTATCCATCCATTTTGGTTAAGAATTGATTTTTTAAATAAATTTATTTATTTTTATATCAATCACAGGTTAGGTTTTTTGCATCCCATACGTAGCCCCCTCCCTCACTCCCTCCCACCCTCCCCAACCCTCCCTCATCTCCTCCCTGCCCCCTCCAAGTCCACCAAAAGGGGAGGACCTCCTCCCCTTCCATCTGACCCAAGATCATCTTGTCTCCTCAGGGCTGGCTGCAATGTCCTCCCCCCCCCACGGGATCTAGCCAGGCTGTTACTCCCTTGCATGTATGGGGGAGGGTCGAAGAGTCAGCCATCAAGCTCATGACTGAAACAGTCCCTGTTTCCCTTACTAGGTTCTTCAGTTCACCAATGAGTTATCATGGGCAACGTCTGAGCAGGGGTTCTAGGCCATATCCATACATGGTCCCTGGTTGGAGAAACTGTCCCATATAAGACCCCTGTGCCCTGCTCAGTTTGATATTTGTGGAGCACTTGTTCTCCCCAAGTCTTACTAACTTCCCCTATATTTATTATTACTTCCAGCCCTCTGCCAAGGGCTTAATCGTTGAATCTTAATATCTGCTTTGATACATTGCTATACTGATTCTTTC
>JAQQSO010004156.1:0-13006 GCA_028658305.1 Pachyuromys duprasi | reverse complement strand
AAAAAAAAAAGAAAAAGCAGCAGTTCTTACATAGTCAGGCATCAAATAATCAAGGGATTTGCATTCAATTGGCTTCAAAATGCTTAAGGGCTTCCTCATTCATGGTGTTGACTAGGCCGCTTTTGCTCTCCAAACCTTAATTTAAGCATTTCTCAATAGTGTGTGTCACTATTTTATGATTTTATTTCAGAATTGTTTTTAATATTTTAAATATTACATTATAATATTTATGTAACCTTTACTACTTTATAAGTGTGAAGACTCAAGATATTATTTTATAATTTATCCTGAATGAAGAACTGAGAAAGTAAACACCAAATAGAGCCAATAGCAAATCGGAACAATATTCTTTCCTACTTTTAGAGTTCTAGTCTAGTCACTATCAAAGTTTAGCTCAGTTTTTCACTGACTTAAAAAATAAGGCAGACCATTCCTGTAGTCACTCTTCTGTCAACAGTAAATGTTTTAAGATGAGCTTCAAGTTGGAAGAGGCAAACTAGAAAGGCAATGTAAAGCAATTTTTGCTTCCCTATGAACACATTATTCGAGGAATGAATGAAAACCCACAAGTGCTGACCTATGAGGTACTGCACAGCTCAGGTATTAAACTGTTATATTTGTCACATGCATGACTATTCTTCCTGCTATGAGTAAGGTGAGCAATCTCAAGAGAAGCACCATCATCCCACAGTGCTGCCGGTGTGCAGCGTCGGCAGGATGTCTCTGCCCGGTTGACATTCTGGCATATATTGAAAGTTGCCACCTTTAAAATGAGGAGCCTGAACTGGTAGTTGGAATGTGCCTTTGTAAAGTGGATGTTGTCCTCAACACTGAAGCTTTAGAATGTTCAATGGTGGCCTGCACAATGCTTATTGAATCCTACAGAGCATTATAAGTGAGGTCTCTGGAGTTGAAGAGGTGGATTCAAGAGCTAGAAAAAAATCTTTGAAACCTAGCATTATTTCCAAAATAAAAAATTTGTGAGTGGCAATTTTACTATAGAGCTCCATAATTACAAAATTAGGATTTCTGTGGATGCTGGCTGATAATGGTTCTTGCCTATGAGGCTTCTTGGTGGAGCTCTGCTCTAACCTGTGCTGTGTCACAGACATATTCCACTAGTTCCTCTCATGATGTACCAACTAAAGCTCCCTGGCCCTGGAGAAGATGCAGAACTTGAAGGATTCAGACTTGAGGTGCTTAAGGAAATTTCATCACACTTAAAACTGCTTCCTGGCTGGTGTTATGGAAAGGTGTGCTGAATGACCCTGTCTCAGAGAGAAGTGGTTTCCTTGTTCATTTCCTTAATCCTTGTTTCATAAATTATGAATAAAATCAGCAATTGAATAATATAACACACATTTGTCAAATGAATAGTCACTATATTCCTCATTCATATGCAATCTTTAGACTATAGTAAAATTTATGTTGTGGATATAAACATGTTTTAGTTTTGATCCCAGGTGTGGGATGTGGGGTTGATTCAGATTGTCCACAA
Organism: Pachyuromys duprasi; assembly: GCA_028658305.1. Taxonomy (NCBI): domain Eukaryota; kingdom Metazoa; phylum Chordata; class Mammalia; order Rodentia; family Muridae; genus Pachyuromys; species Pachyuromys duprasi. The sequence continues at coordinate 11,508 of JAQQSO010004156.1, read as the reverse complement.
TGGCAAACTATTTGCCTCTGGGGCTCTAGGAGGAGCTCTTTGCTAGCTGCAGATAGTTTAAATCTGAGGACTCTGGAGAGAGAATAAATACCAGAACCCAGAGGTTTTGGTCTAATTGCAAAAGCCCTAGGTCCAGAACATGACTCTGGAGTCACATGACACAAGACCTTGCCCCTAGTGGAAGCCCCTGAAGTTCCTTAGACTGTAGTTTGTGTTATCTGGATGTCACAGACCATTTAATCCCTGTCTTTATTTCTAAATAAACTGTAGCCCTGGAGAGAAGGAACAAGAAAAACTGTAGACAGTGAGAGTTCAATGAAAGAGACTTGCGATGGCTAATCCTGGTCACCGCCTTGACTGGATCTAGAATTAACTGACAATTTTAGAATGTCAAGATTACTCACGTCCTCATTTGCTGTATTAGGCAGGAAATGTAGCATTCCAAGACAGGTCAGTGGAAGAATGAATGAGTGGTGTAGATCTTCCCATTTAAATACGAATCAACTTCAAACATCTTGAGTTAAGAAAGCATTTGTCTGGTGAGAGGTCATAGAACATGCATCATAGGCAGCTCGCCACTGTATTTGACATACTACTTGTGAACCATCTGCATTTGAGTCTACCTATGTTGAAAGGGCAAAATGCCCAGATTTGGGTGTTCCTGAATATTTTTTCTAAGTATGTAAAAGATGAAGAGTTTTGGCCATTCTTTTCACCTAGGTGTATTCACCGGGTAGTGTTTGCAATGAACAATCCACACTGGTCAAAAGAACAGAGAATAAGAAACTATGCCATGTTTAGCCTTAAATGAGATATCTATATGAATTTTTTGTTGTGTTTTGTTTTGAGATATGACTTGTCACTGACCTGAAACTCACCATTTAAACTAGGCTGTGGTCAGTAAGCTCCCAGATGCTTCCACCCCACTCAGTGTCTGTATGACAGGCATGCCTGGAGTTTATTTAGGCTGGGTTTTCAGGTTGGGTGCTTTTGCTTTCATGTAATCGCTATTACCCATTAAGAGAACTCTCCACTTCCTAAGTTGTCTTTTGTTAAAAAGAATTAAGTCAGAACTTGGAAAGGTAGATGATGAAGGGATTCTAGCCAGCTCAAGCCTGGCAAACATGGCTCTCGCAGGCTGGGCCTTTCTACCCCATTTCCTCTTCCTTGCTAAAAGCCATTAGATTACATTCCTACAGCTAGAAACAAAGAATTTTCCCCTTATTTGGCCACTTCCTCTTCCTGAGGCTGACTACCAAGGTTTAGCTATTGAAGGATTGAAGTCTAGCAATCAAAAGCCCCCTTGGCTCACTGAAAAGACACGCCCAATCAAAATGAAACACCTCATCTTAACACGGAACTTCCTCTTTTCCTTTATAAACAGACATTTTCCTATGGGCCATGCCTTTCTCCTCTTCTCCCACTTCTTCTATCTCTTTGATTCTTAGTCTCTGCTGTAAGTACTTCTGGGACAAATAAATCTCCTTTATGCTGAAAACATGGTCTTGGCGTTTCTTGAGCCGAACTTTGAAGTCCAGACGGAGAAGCAAATGGTGTTTTTCCTTTGTTAAAGTTTACAACCTTGATGGGAGAGAATAGAAAACATACTTAAAGTTTCAATTTGACTAAGTCTTTTGTTTCAGTTAGGGTTTCTATTGCTACAACAAAACACCATGACCAAAAGGCAAGAAAATGAAAGGATTCACTTCCACATTGATGTTCATCACCAAAGAAGTCAGGGCAGAAACTCACACAGGGTAGGAACCTGGAGGCAGGAGCTGATGCAGAGCCCACGGAGGATGCTGCTTATGGCTTGCTTCTCTGACTGTGTTTCTAGCAGAGACATCCTCAGGACACCATGTCAGGTAGACTGAACATGGCTGTGTGGGGGAAATGGGTTCAGTTTGATAGCTTGTCCCTAACATCAAGGACACAGAATAGTGTGCTAGGAGAAAACAATAATCTCCCCCAAAAGTATGATATTATCCGATAAGCTTGTAAATTCTGCTATGTGCCCTTATCCTGATTGCCAAGAATAAATCAGGCTTTAATAACACCAATACCTGGGTAAATAAATTTTGAAACAAAGATCATAATCAAAACAGAAATGCCCCACGTATCTTCATCGAAAACTTAAAAATGTTTACTTTTCTTTAAATTACCTCTGTGTGTGTGTGTGTGTGTGTGTGTGTGTGTGTGTGTGAGGGGTTGCTGGTTGCTCACATGTAAGCACCCTTGTGGAGATCAGACCACTTGCAGGAGTCAGTTTTCTCCTTGCATCATGTGGGTCTCGAAGCTCAAACTGGTTTCATCGCATTAATACCAAGCACTCCAACACACTGAGCCATCTGGTTGGCCAAAGAATTTCCAACATAAAGGTCAAACAAAAAAGAAAGGTTTGCATTTGTTACACCTGTTCGTATTATCACATTTTTAACATTGTTATTTCTAAAAACCTTTCAACTTAAAAGTAAATCTTGTTGAAAAGAAAAACTGCAAAAAGATAAACTAGGAAAACTCCAGAGATAATTAATCTCTAGGAATTTTATGTATGCCATTTAATATCTGTGCCTGCTACCAGGCTCCATGATTTTATTTGAGCATCTTCTTCATGGCCCTGGACATTTTTTCATGCACATACAAATAGGCAGACATAGCTCAGTATCTTAAATTAATATGTACAACAATCAAGTGGGTTTTTTTTTATTTAGAAAACTAATGAATATCCGTACTGGGGAAAGCAACTTTTCTCTGGCAACTACATCACCGGTTCTCTGGGCCAATTCACACATCAAGTGACTAGAACTGCTGTAAAATAAATTTAAGTGATTTCAGAAAAATGATGACCATCACATACCAAGGGCTCTAAGAAGCATGAAATTTTACAAGGAAACAGAGTGCCTAAGTAAAGTGTGTGTACTTAAGAATTAAAGATTATTTTCACCAAGATTTCCATAATATGGGTGAAACTTTGGTTAACAGTAGGTAGCTATGTGTCAAATGAAATTCATTTTATTTACTTATATGTGGCCGCAGCACAGTCATTGTGCTGCTTCTGCTCTTGTTCATTAGAGAAGGTAAGAGAAATATGTCAGGTCCGCACTGTATCCTTTCTCACAGAAGATAAAGATGAAATAAAAGGAAACAATTGGTGTGAAGAGTCGGTGCTTAGGAAGTATGAATAGAGCAAAGGCGATAGAATAGACAGGATTCCTGGACCATCACTGGAAAAAGCAGCTTGGAGGCCGAGATGCTATTCTGATTTCTGCTTCATTACTAGCATCCAGTCCAGAGTGGTGAGCCTGAGAAGAAGGTGTTCAAAAACAAGAGCACTGAGTCTGTTGTTCAGAAGGACAAACAGTTCTGATGGTTTTAGAGCATCTAAGAAATGTAGCTTAGACAGGCTCTCTTCTTCAGTGGTAGAACAGCACTCCTGCTGATGCCCACATGTGCAACTGTGCTGTCCTATGAGCAGAACCAGACCTATTGAGAAGCTGAATTTTTACTCCTGATCAGAACATAAACACACACACACACACACACACACACACACACAGACAATTCAGCTCTCTAACAGTGACTCAATAGAGTTGCGTTCTAGTTCAACTCAACTGAGGAACTCAGAAGTCAACAGTATGATTTTTAGAAGGGAGACTGAAGATCAAGCACAGGCAAAAGGATTCAGTTCAGAGCTCCCATGAGCCTCCAGTGATTTTTTAAGCAGACCCACTGCTATGGAATTCTAGTAAACACAATGGTGCCACATGAATAAGTCTTTCATTTATTAGAGCAAGGTACAGACAGAGGCAGCAACACACAGTCTGCGGATAGTGAGGCAGAGTTGAGATTCTGTGTGGCCCAGGAAAGAAAGTGATGGTACAACATTTTGGTATTTTTATCTCGTTTGTTAAACTACTTAAATGAAATTTAGGCTGAGGAGTCTCCAGTGCCCTGATTTCCCATACAAATAAACTAAACCCCGTCTCTGCAAAAAGGCAAAACAAAACCAGCTTAACCAGCAAGAAACTCTAAACCAACATGTAACTGGGTCAGGGCTTTCCCACGGGGTGGCCTGAATAAGCTGTTCTACCTGAGCCACTCAGAAGCTTTTGATGATTTTTACTTTTGTGTAAATTGCACATATGTTTGTATTTGTGCACACACACACACACACACACACACACACGCACATGGAGTAGGAGAATGTGAGATGGGATTTGGGGAATAAAGAGATATAGATTTAGTTGCAGTTTGGTTTGGTTTGGTTTTGGTTTTTTGAGAGAGGGTTTCTCTGTGTAGATGTGGCTGTTCCTCTCCTTGCTTTCTAGACTAGGATGGCCTTGAAGTCACAGAGATCCACCTGCCTGTGCTTCCCCATGTGCTGGGGTTACCCTCCATCCAGCTGGTTACAATTTCCTTTTCGAAGAGTGGTAAGAGTAAGATGACACTGATAGGAGAGACTGAAAGCCAGTGGCCGCCATATTTAAAACTATAAAGCATGAAATGATAAGCCAAGGAGTGAGTATACATTTGAAAAATGAATGAAACAATCCTTTTATACTCCCTTAAGATATGTTTCATCTTTCAACTGAACAGTTTGAATTATAGAGTCCCTATTACAGGAAATAGCGGAAAACCCCCAGTACAGAACCATTTGTTTCCAGTTCAGAATTGTTGACTACTCAGCCAGATTTTCCCACTCTCTTCTGATTAACACCCATTTATCTGAATTAGCCTGATTGGGTCTGTGCTACTTTTAATCAACACTCTTTATGTAAGAACTCCAACTTCAAAACAAAACAAAAAAATCTCTGGCAACTGATTCTTTGGTCCCCTCCAAAATTCTTTGTATCCCTCAGGCACAGTTGGAATGAAATACAGTTAGTGATCTAGTATTTTGAGAGCAGAATTGCAATAATTTAATTTTAATCTTCCTAAAAAGGATTAAGGTAATGCAACAATAAGTCATGAATTAAAAATAAATTGTATCCCAAGTAATGAAGTATGTAATGATACCTGTTTTCAGTCCCTGTGAAAATACACTTAAACTGTGAGCGGTGTCTGCTGCAGTTCTCATAACAGCACTGGCAGACTAACCCATGCTCTCTTGAGACTGTTTGTCAAGGAGATGAAAGACACAGCACTTAGAAACTGTGGCTTGAAGGAACAAGGCTTCGGCGGTATTTTCCAGGCACTTTGTACAATCAGAGAGCTGTCTGTGTCAATCCATATGGTTCTCTCTTTCATTTCAAATACTTAGTTCTCATTTGTTTATGCTTTACCGTGCTCCTGTCTTATTGAAATACTTAATGATCCCCCATACAAAATCTTTGTAGAGAATGCTGGGATAATTAGGTAAAAAAAACCCAAACTTTTATTTTATTTCATAAATATATTTTTAACAAAAAATTAGTTATTTTTATTTAGTAAAAATCTGTCAAACTCCAGGTTATGAATCATTTCTATGCATTTGTACTTTGCCATTACAAATAGCATGTTATGCGAGCGAGTTATAAAGAACCCAAGGGAGGAAAAATAGGACAGGAACTATGTCCTAGATAAGCTGAAATCTAAAGCTCCTGAAACTACTGGGTAACATTTAGCTACTGTGGTTGTGTAACACTGACATTGCAGGGAAGGGAGATCCATGTGGCCAGAGAACTTTGGAGAGCTTGTTGGAAGAGACTGACTCAGCTCCACCTATTCAGAGATTATTAGGACAGTATCATCAAGATACATAACATTAGAGTGTTTCAGGCTACATAACATTGCTCGAGCTGTCATTAGCATTTCAAACACACATTCATTGTGTATGGTACAGAAAGCTTTTTCCATAGTCACAAAGTGCCTGGGTTTCATGGATGTAAAGGGACTATTATTTTTACCCTTGGAGGATGGGAAACACTTCTGGAAGTGGAATATTTTGTGCACACAAAGAATAAGGACAAGTAAACCACAAAATAATGGTTGTACTGCTTCTTTTGAGCCATGTACTGAGGCTTGGGCTTCTTAATTGGCCTATTTATCTTAAAATTTAATGGAAATATTCCTTTAAATTGTGGCTTGGTGATACTGGTAATGAAAATCATATTGCATTGATAATAAAGCCACTGGGAGAAGCCAACTTTTGGCTTAAATATGAGAAGACCAAAACCGGAAAAATTTTAATCAAATTGTAATAAGCACACATAAAATAATATCATACTGTTTAATTGCAGTATGCTTATTCTATAACGTCACAATGATTCTGGAAAAATAACAGTCCCATCAGTACTCCTTAATGGAGACAACCAGGCAGCAGGAATGCTTGTGTGCATAAGTCCAACTTACATAGATTATGTACAGGGAAGTTTCTCTTGTCAAAATATTTAGTGGAAAAGTCAACAATATGCTTTTAGACAGATAAAAATTTCCTATACTAGAGACCTTAAATAACACCAGGGCTCTAAAGAAGGTAAGATACCTTACATTGGAAACACAGCATGAAGAACTCTGTACCTCTCTATTCATTTTATTAATTTATTTTATTTATTCACTTTACATCCTTGTTGTAGCCCTACTCCCTCCCAGTCCCAACCTGCCCTCTTCCCCTCCCCTTTTTCTCAGAAAACAGGAGCTGCCTTTCCTATCCACTCCAGCTTATAAAGTTGTACAAGAGTGAGCATGTCCCCTTCCCCTGTGGCTTGGAAAGGCAGTCCCACTAGGTGGAAGTGATCAAAAGGGTGGCAAGTGAGTCCATGTCCTATGTAGTCCCCATTTCCTTTACTGGAGGATCTGTATGAAGTCTAAGGTGCTCATCTACTTTGTAGGGAGCCTAGGTCCAGTTCCTGCATTGTTCTTGGTTGATGCTTCAGTGTCAGCAATCTCTTCTGGGCCCTGGTTAGTTGGTTCTGTTGCTCTTCTTATGGAGCTCCTGTAACCTCCAGGTTCTTTTCTCCCTTTTTTAAAATTAATTTTTAAAAAAATTATATTAGTTACAGTTTATTTACTTTGTATCCTGGCTGTAACTCCCTCCCTCTTTCCCTCCCAATCCCACCCTCCCTCTCTCATCTCCTCTCTGCCTCTCTCTAAGTCCACTGATAGGGAGGTCCTCCTCCCCTTCCATCTGGCCCTAGTTTATCAAGTCTCATCAGCACTGGCTGCAATATCCTCCTCTGTGGCCTAGCAAGGCTGTTCCTCCCTTGGTGGGGAGGAGGTCAGAGAGCCAGCCATTGAGTTCATGTCAAAGATAGTATTAAAATCTGTACACCTAAATAAGATAAACAAGAAAGAGGATCCAGGGTAAGATGCTTAACCTTCACTTAGAAAGACAAATGGGATGGACATTGGAAGTAGGAGAAAACAAGTAATAGGACAGGAGCCTACCACAGAGGGCCTCTGAAAGGCTCTACCTAGCAGTGTATCAAAGCAGATGCTGAAACTCATAACCAAACCTTGGGCAGAGTGCAGGGAATCATATGAAAGAAGGGGGGAGTTCGTATGACCTGGAGAGGACAAGAACTCCACAAGGACCAAATATATCTGGTCACAGGGTCCTTTTCTGAGACTGTATCTCCAACCAAGGGCCATGCATGGATATAACCTAGAACCCCTGCTCGGATGTAGCCCATGACAGCTCAGTATCCAAATGGGTTTCTTAGTAAGGGAAACAGGGACTATCTCTGACATGAACTCCTTTACTCTTTCCTCCCACTTTCCACAAGACTCTGTATTTTTACCTCAATGTTTGGCTGTGAGTCTGTTTTGAGGCACTATTGGGTAGAGCCTCTCATAGGAAAACTCTGACAAGCTCTTGTCTTGAGGCTTATCAGAGTAGTGTTCATAGTGTCAGTGATTGGCACACTCCAATACAGTGTGTCTTTGGCTGGGCCAGGCATTGGTTGGGCATTCCCTCAATGTCAGGTCTATATTCTCTATCTTTATCCCTGCACATGCAGTTCCCATCAAAATACCTGGAGGAGTAAGGGAAAGTGTGGGATTAGGAGGGAATGAGGGAGGGGGCTACAGCTTGGACAGAAAGTGAATAAACTGTAACTAATATAAAAAGTAAAAATTAAAAAAAACAAAACAACAACAACAGCAACAAAATACCAACACAGTTCTTCCACACCTGGAAAGACCAATTCTAAACTTCATATGTAAAAACAAAACAAAAAAAAGCAACACTAGCTAAAACAATCCTATACAATAAAAGAACTTCTAGAAGTATCTCCATCCCTGATTTCAAGCTTTACTACAGAGCAATGGTAATAAAAACAGCACGGTACTGGCACAGAAATAAACTAGTTGATGAATGGAATTAAATCAAAGACAGAGAAATGAACCCATGTACCTATGTCCACTTGTTTTTTTTTTTTTTTTTGACAAAAGAGCCAAAACCATATAATGGAAAAAAAGGCCTCTAACAAATGGTGCTGGTCTAACTGGATGGCTAGTAGACCCAAAATTATCTCCCTGCACAAAATTCAAATCTAAGCGGATCAAAGACCTCAGCATAAAACCAGACACACTAAATCTGTTAGAAGTAAAAGTGGGTAAGAGCCTTTTACTCATTGGCACAGGAGATAACTTCCTGAACAGAACAACAGCTCAGGACATAAGATCAACAGTTAATAACTGGGACGTCATGAAACTGAAAAGCTTCTATAGGGCAAAGGACACTGTCAGTGGAACAAACAATCTATAGACTGGGAAACAATCTTTACCAATCCAACATCTTACAAAGGGCTAATATCCAAAATATATAATGAACTCAAGAAATCAAACACCAATAAACAAAATAATCCAATTAAAAATAGACATAGAACTAAACAGAATTCTCAACAGAGGAATCTGAAATTACAAAGAAGCAGTTAAAGAAATGCTCAGTTTTCTTAGTCATCAGAAAAATGAAAATCAAAATGGCCCTGAGATTCCATTTCACATAGGTCAGAATGGCTAAGATCAAAATTTCAATTAACAGCACATGTTGGTGGGGGTATGGAGAAAGGGGAACCCTCCTCCTTTGCTGTTGGGAGTGTAAACTTTTACAACTTTGGAAATGAGTTTGGTGTTTTCTCAGAAAATTGGGAAAAACTCTCTAATATTACCTCAAGTCTTTATGCCCAAAGATCATTACATTTCAGCATGGGCCTAAATGTAAAGATTGCTTGAACCCTTAGGCAAGGGCTAAATATAATACATGTATCTCATATTCACACCATACATACTATGGTTGTACGTAAATATGTGGCTATCTTCTCAGAGATGTCAAAGAAACTTTCATTTTGAAACAGTTATAGGATACTCCAGGACAACTAGTCATCATCTAAGTCCATTTTGAACCTAATAACTGCAGAATAGGAGTAAGAGTCATTTAAGAAACATTTGTTGGAATTCTTTGCTGAAATTAACTCAAGTTCAGGCTTGATTGAATAGCCAGAATTCAAACTGTTCTGTATCATTTAGTTGTTATCATGTAAAATTTGGTAGGCAGAAATAATGCAGTTTACTGTTGGTGTTCTGTTCAGGATGTTGTCTCCTATGCCAATGAGTTCAAATATATTCCACTCTTTTTCTTCTAATAGATTTCGTATGTCTGGTTTTATGTTGAGGTTTTGATCCACTTGTACTTACTTTCATGCTGGGTGATAAAATATGTGTTTTTCTGCATGTAGACATACAGTTAGATCAGCACCGTTTGTTGAAGATGCTATCTTTTTTACACTGTTTGGTTTTGAATTGTTGTCAAAAATCAAGTATTCATAGGCATGTGGGTTTATATCTGGATCTTCAATTCAATTCCATTGATCCATCAGACGATTTCTATGGCAATACTATGTTTTTGTTTTTGTTTTTTTTATTACTGTTTCTCTATTGTACAGCTTGAGATCAGGGATAGAGATGCCTCCAGAAGATCTTTTTATTGTGCTGGGTTGTTTTAGCTACTCTGGGTTTTTTGGTTGGTCGTTTATCCATATGAAATTGCACCTGAAAAATTTCTGTAAGGCATAGGACACTGTCAACAGAACAACATGATAGCCTACAGACAGGGAAAGGTTCTTCAATAACCCTACATTTGACAGAGGGTTGATATACAGAATATATATTTTTTAAAAACTCAAGAAATTAAACACCAACAAACCAAGTGATCAAACTGAAAAATGGAGTATAGTGGCAGGCTCTCTGATCATTTCCCCTGGGCATTGCAGCCTTGCCAGGCCTCAGAGGAAAACAATGCAACCAGTCCTGATGAGACCTGATAGGCTAGGGTCAAATAGAATGGGAGGAGGACCTCCCCTATCAGTGGACTATGGGAAGGGTTTAGGGGGAGAAAAGAGAGGGAGGGTGAGATTGGGAGGAGATGAGGGAGGGAGCTACAGCCAGGATGCAAATTGAATAAATTGTAATAAATGATTACAATAATAATAATAATTCAGAAAAAAATGGGGCAAAGAGCCAAACAGAATTCTCCATAAAGGAAAATCGAATGACAGAGAAACATTTATAGAAATGCTCTATGTCAGGAGATCCAAGATGGCTGCCTCAGACACAGTGTCTGAGGAGTAGGACAGCAGAAACATCGCAGCGACCAGGAGACTGAACTCTGGGACCTAAAACACCAGCATTTGTGATTGCCAGGTGAGCAGAACTCTTACGGTGAGGAAATCAAGTGGGAAAATCCTAGGGACACCCAGTTATTCCCTGGAAAAAACCCCGGGTGACTGGCAGTGCACAGCTCTGATCTGAACAAGCAGCTGCACTGGGCGCTAGCAGTCATCATACCAGACTGGGTCACACAGTCCCCGGGCCAGACTGAGGAGGACCTGGGTACCCTTTTGACTGACCTGCACACTGCAGGCACACACTGCTCGGGTCCACCAGCGACCACCTCAGTCCCTGTGTGTGTCCACGGGCCAGACAGAGAAGGCCTCGGGCACCACTTCAGACAGGCCTGCAGGCAGCAGGTGCACACTGCTTGGCAAAGCCTGGAACCAATCCAGACCCACTGTGTGTGCCCCAAATATCACCTCAGACTGTGGTGCACAGCCACTGGCCCACAAGGGGGCACCAAGTCTCCAGTCCAGGGGAGAGCTCTTAGCAGCAAGCCCAGGGAGGAGCACAGAACCCCCAGCCGACATCTCAAACCAGGACACTCAGCTTCTAGCACAGAATGAGGAGCCAAACCTCCACACAAGAGGGGTGACCAGTCTGCAGTGCTCACAGCTTCTAGCACAGAGCACGAAGCCGGGCACACAGAGCCCACAACAGAGTTCAACTGAGACAACAACACACACTAACAAACCACTGGAACTCCGTGATTCTAGAAGAATACTCCTGACACAAGAGATTGACAGTTCCAGTCTGAAGTTCAGCTTTAAAGCACAAACAGCTCCTTGATTATATATAAACAAATGTCCAGAAATCGGTGAAAGAACTCACCCAACAAAAATCAGGACACCATGGCCTCACCAGAAACACCCAAAAGCAGTGGAGATTTTAATTCAGCGGAGACACAGGAAAATTATG
>JAQQSO010004155.1:0-13007 GCA_028658305.1 Pachyuromys duprasi | reverse complement strand
GTTTGCATTCCCACCAGCAATGGAGGAGGGTTCCTCTTTCTCCACAGCCTCTCCAACATGCGTTGTCACTAGAGTTTTTGATCTTAGCTATTCTGGAGGGTGTAAGGTGAAATCTCAGAGTCGTTTTGATTTGCATCTTCCTTTACATGGTATTCTTATACTGGAAAATTTAGAGCTAGAAACAGGTGAGAGAAAATATGGAACTTTTGTCTTTCTGAGTTACCTCAATCAATATAATGGGATTTTTTTGGTCATTAACCCAAAACTATCATAACGTTATTTTTCTTTAAAAAAAGATGCATCCTATTGTGTACTTTTCTCATGAATTCATTCTTAATGAATTCATTCATACGTTCTTATTGCATCCCCTCCCTCCTCTTCTGGTCCCACACTCCCACTCTCTTTCCTCCTTTCCTCTCCTTTCTCCTCAGAAAGGAGGAGACCTCCCTCTGTATCAGCCCACCCAAAACATCAAGTCTCATCAGGTCTAAGCACATCCTATTCTACTGAAGCCATACAAGGCAGCCCAACTAGGGGAAAGTGATACAAAAGCAGGCAAATGTGTCTATGTCAGAGAAAGCCCCATCTCATTGCTAGGGGTCCCACATAAAGACCAAGCTGCCTATCAGCTACATGTGTGTAGAGGACCTAGGTCCAGTCCATGTATGCTCTTTGGGTGGTTGTTCATTCTCTGTGATCCTGCATGGGCCTAGGTTAGTTGACTCTGTTGTTCTTCTTGTGGGGTTCTTGTCCCCTCTAGGTCCCTCTTATCTTTTGCCCAACTCTTCCATAAAACTCCCCAAGCTCCAACTAATGTTCAGCTATTAGTCCCAGCATCTGTTTTGATCTGCTGCTGGATGAAGCATCTCAGAGGACAACTATGCTAGGCTCCTGTTTGCAGGCATAGTAGAATATCAATAGTGTCAGGGGTTGGCTCTCTCCCATGTGGTGGGTCTCAAGTTGGGGCAGTTGGTGATCATTCCCTCAGTTTCTGCTCCATCTTTATCCCTGAATATTTTGTATGTAGGATAAATTTTGGGTCAAAAGTTTTGTGGGTGGATTGGTGTCCCCCTCAGTCCACTGGAAGTCCTGACAGTCCACAGGATATGATCACTTTAAGTCTCCATGTCCTCTACTGCTAGGAGTCTCAACTAGAGTCACCCCCTTATCCTCCCAGGAGCCTACCGCTATTCAGGTCTTCAGCTTGCCTCAGAGAAGCCCCACACCTGTGGGTTTCCCTTTCCCTTCCATCTCTCTCACCTTCCCCCTCCTCATACTCGGTCCCCACACTTGTCCCCTCCCTACCCCCTCTCCCAGCCAGTTCCACTTCTCCATCATCTTCCAATGTCTATTTTATTTCCCCTTTGAGTGAGATTCAAGCATCCTCCCTTGGGCCCGCTTACTTAGCTTCTTTGGGTCTGTGATTTGTACTATGGTTATCTTGCATTATATAGCTAATATCTGCTTATGAGTACATACCACGTGTCTTTCTGCATCTGGGTTACTTCACTCAGGATGATCTTTTCTGGTTCTATCCATTTGTCTGAAAATTTCAAGGTGTCCTTGTTTTTAATAACTGAATAGTATTCTATAAATGTACCATATTTTCCTTTTTTAAATATTATTTATTACAGTTTATTCACTTTGTATCCTGGCTACGGCCTTCTCCCTCCCCTCCTCCCAATCCTGGCCTCCCTCCTTCTTCTCCCCTATGCTCCTTCCCTAGTCCACTGATAAGGAAGGCCTTCCCCCCTTCTAGCTGACCCCAGCCTATCAGGTCTCATCAGGACTGGCTGCATTGTCCTTTGTACCATATATTTTTTTAATCCATTCTTCGGTTGAGGGACATCTGGGTTGTTTCCAGTTTTAGCTATTATGAATAGAGCAACTATGAACATAGATGAGCAAATGTTCTTGTGGTAGGGTGGAGTGTCTTTTGGATACATGGCCAGGAGTGGTATAGTTGGGTCTTGAGGTAGAATTATTGACAATTTTCTAAGAAAGCGCCAGATTAATTTTCAAACTTGTTGTACAAGTTTGCACTCCCACCAGCAATTGAGAAGTGTGCCCCTTTCTCCACATCCTCTCCAGCACGTGCTGTCACTTGAGTTTTTTATTTTAGCCATTCTGATGGGTGTAAGATGGAATCTCAGAGTCATTTTGATTTACATTTCCCTGATGGCTAAGGACATTGAACATTTCTTTAAGTGCTTCTCAGCCATTAGAGATTCCTCTGCTGAGAATTCTCATTTTAGCGCTATACCCCATTTTTAAATTAGATTATGTGGTTTGTTCGTGTTTAATTTCTTGAGTTACCTATACATCTTGTATATTATCACACTGTCAAATGTAGGGTTGGTGGAGATCTTTTCCCAATCTGTAGGCTGCCATTTTGTTCTATTGACAGTGTCCTTTGCTTTGCAGAAGTTTTTCAGTTTCATGAAGTTCCATTTATGAATTGTTGATCCTAGAGCCTGAGCTGTTGGTGTTCTGTTCAAGAAGTTGTCTCCTGTATCAATGAGTTCAAGGCTATTCCCCACATTTTCTTTAGTTAGATTTAGTGTATCTGGTTTTATGTTGAGGTCTTTGATCCACTTGGACTCGAGTTTTGTGCAGGTGATAAATATGGATCTATTTGTATTCTTTTTCAAGCTGCTTTCTTTTTTCTATTGTATGGTTTTGGCTTCTTTGTCAAAAATCAGGTGTCGATAGGCCTGTGGGTTTATTTTGGGGTCTTCAATTTTATTCCATCAATCAACCTATGTGTTTTTGTGCCAATACCATGCAGTTTTTATTACTATTGCTCTGTAGTGTCACTTGAAGTCAGGGATAGATATACCTCTAAAAGTCCTTTTTTTGTGCAGAATTATTTTGCCTAGTTAATTTCTTTCTTTCTTCCCTGACCCAGTGATCATTCCATAGAGAGCTCTTCAGTTTCCATAAGTGTGTAGACTGCACTGAAGGTTGGGAATGGGATATGTTGGGAATAGGGTGGGGTTCTCTGCTTCTAGGTTTGTTGGGAGGACAGGGAAATCTGGGAAATGTGGACAGAGGGGTCTCACTTGGCAGTCCCTGGGAGCCACTGGCCTCTGGGAATGCATGTAGGGGTGAGGTCCAGTAAGTGGCGTGCACAGGGGAAAAGGAATAGCTCACTGTTGTGTGTTTGCACAATGGCCCCATGCATGCAGGAGGCTGGCCCCTAGAGGTCTCACCTGTCTGTTCCAGGTGGCCCCAGCAGGCCTTTGTGGATAGAGGCTGCCTGAGGACTGGGAATGCGGTAGGCAGGGTGCATTTCAGGTTTCAAATTGAGGTATTTGTTCAACTTGTATCTAGTTTGTGGGCAGGGCGATAGGAATGAATCTAATTTCACTTCTTCTGCATGAGAACATCAAGGTTTTTCTGCACCTTTTGTTGAAGACTCTCTTTATTCCAATGCATGTTTTGGGCATTTTTGTCAAATATTAAATGGCTATAGTTATATGTACTCATGTTTAACTTTTCTATTTTGTCCCATTAGTCTACATGCTTGTTTTGTACCACTACTATATTGTTTGCTAGTTTGTTTCTGTTTTTACTAGAGCTATATAACATATCTTGAAGTCTAAAATAATAGTCTATTTCTTTTTGTGCAAGACTGCTTTAACAATTTGGTGTGTTTTCCTGATTCCATATAAATTTTAGGATTTATTTATATTTCTGTGAAGAATAGTGTAAGCATTTTAATTGGGATTATAATCAACCTGAAAATTGCTTTTGGAGCAATTGTCATTTTTCCAATATTAGTTCTACCAGCCCATGAACACGGGATGTCTTTCCATTTTCTAGTGTTTTTCTCAATCTTTTTCTTAAGAGATTTAAAGTTTTCTTTGTAGAGTTCTCCTAGCTCTTTGGTTAGGTTTATTGCTAGGTACTTTTTTTGAGACTATTGTAATTGAGAATATGTTAATGACCTTTCTCCGTATGTTTGTTGCTGGTGTATATGAAGGCCACTTATTATTGTAAGTTAATTTTGTATCCTGAGACTTTGCTGAATTATTATTTCTGAAAGATTTTTGGTGGTATTTTGGGGATTTCGTATGTATAATATTTATTTTCCACAAATATGAATATTCTTTTTATTTCCTTATTTGGATATTTTAAATTTCTTTTTCTTGCTTTATTGCTGTAGCTAGTGCTTCCAGCATTATATTGAAAAAAGTATGAATAGTGAAAAACCCTTTTTTTGTTCCAGATTTCAACTGAATTGTTTTCCTGATCATTTCTTAATATGCTAATTTGGTCTCTTTTTTAAAAAATAATTTCTGGTTTGGCCAAGAGTTTGTCAAACTTCTTTACATTATCAAAGAATCAGCTCTTAGATCCACTCATTTTTTTTTGCTTTCTTTTATATATTTCTATTTTCTGCTTTTTAGAAAAATTATTTCTTACCTTCTACTGATTATGGGTTTCTGTTTTCGTACTCTAGAGCAGATGGGGTCTGGGAAAATGGAGCTGATGAATGAGATGGGCTAAAGTCTCACGCAACAGCCGACTTTATTCAGAGCATCAGACATTTATGCTCTGAGAGTTAAAGAGGAGTCACACGAATAAAGTGTACAATCACAAGGGTAAGCCACACATGATGAGCAAGTCACAGGTTGCAGACAATCTGAACAGGTCGGACAAGCCACATGTGGGAAAAACGTGTTTTTTTTTCCATAGAGGTAAACAAATAACAGTATGTATATAACAAATAAAAATAATAACATATAAATGAATAACAATATAATGAATAATCTGAAGTAAACTCACTCCACTATACATAGGAGGAGCATAGAAGTACTTTTCAAGAACAATTGCATGTTTTAAAGAAACTGAGGTCACAAGACT
The DNA here is from genome assembly GCA_028658305.1 of Pachyuromys duprasi. NCBI lineage: Eukaryota > Metazoa > Chordata > Mammalia > Rodentia > Muridae > Pachyuromys > Pachyuromys duprasi. Next base: position 8,138 of record JAQQSO010004155.1, on the reverse strand, counting down.
CCTGTCTTGTTTTCTTGTGCTGTTCTCACAACCACTCAAAAATCTCCTCATAGGACTCTGCTTGGACTTTTGACATCTCTCCCATTTGACTTTTTAAACATAGAATATCCAGAATGATTTTGATTTGAGGTGTGTAGATAAATCTAATTTTCATTTGATATATGAGTATCCTATTAGCAAAAAAGAAAATGTAAGCAAAACAATGAACACATTTTATGTAATACTTTGCCACCAAGAACAGGGAGCCAAACTATATTCAGTACTTTGGTTATGTTATTAAATTGATCATAAGATATCTAGCAAGTAGCTTGAAAGGGGACCCCTATGTTTAGATGTTCTAGTCTCTTGTAGAACGTAAGTTCGTATTTGCCCTTTAATAGGAATATAAACGTTATGTCTTATGCAAATAAGAAGTGACTCAAATCCCAAAGAAAAATTAATTACAGTCCTTTTTTTTCAGATGAATGAATGAGTCTATTATAGTCTCACTGACCAGTCATAAGCACAGAGTCATTAGTAAGAATAACCAGAGCTGGATCTACCCAATCTACAAGTTGAAGCAAAGGATGAGGGACATAAGGCCGATAGACATGCTCAAAGGCAGTCACCATAGATGCAGAGGTCAAAGCAACTACCATTTCCAGAAAACGATTCTTAGGTGATATAGGGCTATGCGTGTTTCAGCAAATAATTTCTCCCTTAGTGCATTGGGATTTAACTTGGCCCCAGGTAAGCAGACTTGACCTTTGATGATACAGTTGGCATCTCCTTTTGCCCTTTAGCTGGAATTTTGTAATCTTTTGGGCAACTTTCACTGTTTCCTCACCCTAGGCCATCATTCTTGGTGGCCCAGACGAGAGGAGTTGAAGAGGAATCCATAAACTTTCAGTGAGTCCATCTGCAATGACAGATGCATAACCTTTCAATTTTCTTCTGGAAGAGTAAAAATGGGGTAGATTAATGTGTCAGCTTATTTATTTCCTTCTGCAATGAAACATGGAGGTTAGACTGTGCACGACTATTAATCTATTGCTGGAAATAATCCTACAACATAAGTAAAATCTGCAGTGGTATTTAAGGGTTTATGAATTAACTAAAATAAATGGATCAAAACACTTGGTTCTTCCTGATAAACTAATTGAGCAAGAAAAGTAAAGTCAACAGTTAGCATTTTATTGATCTTGTAGTATAAACAAATCCATTTAAAAGTTTATCTTCTTGTGCTATAATACCTGTAGGAGACATTTTATTAGGAAAAATAAGTAAGTTTAGAGGTAATGAAGGAGCCACACAATACACAAATGCTTTCTTTTAGTCTAGATTCACATAGCTGTAATATTTTTTCTTGCCTCTTGACTCTCCAATGACTCTCCAATGCTGTCTTTCTTTCTGGAGTTTTAAATATATTGGTTAGTTCATACTTAGGTATTCTTAAAGTATGACTCAGCCAATTAATATTTCCTAATAGTTTTTGAAATTTGTTAAGTGTTTTTAAATTGTCTTATCTAATAGACATTTCTCTCTCTCTCTCTCTCTCTCTCTCTCTTTCTCTCTCTGTGTGTTTTAACAGTTGTTCTAGTAACTAACTATCCCAAATATTTTACAGTGTCTGATCTTTGTACCTTTCCAGGTGCAACAATAAGCCCATTTTTATGGGACATATCCTGGGTCATGTCACTATCCTCTTTAGAAATGGTTAAGAGTATGTCACCCGTATAATGAATAATACAAGTCTCAGAGAAAGTCTGCCTCACAGGTCTAAAAGACTTCCTGCATAGTATTGGCACATAGAAGAGAGTTTGTTATGCCTTGAGGTAATACAGTTCATTGGCATCAGTGCTGATGTTCTTTATGATTGAGTGAGAGCACAGAAAAGGCAAAATGTACCTTATTATCTGGATGAATAAGTATAGTATAAAAGCAATATCGATTCAAAACTACTAAAAAGCTAATCTTTAGTAATAGCTGTGGGAAGAGGTAAACTGGTTTGTAAACATGGTGGCATTAACATACAGAATATAAGTCAAACAACAATCTCTGTTTACTGAAAGATTTTTTCCCTACTTACAGAAGAATTCCACACTGAAAAACAGAGGGTTTTATGTGCCTATTCTCCAACTGGTCTCTGACTAAATGATGAAGAGCCTGTAACTTTTTTTTAGAAAGGGGTCATGGAGGTGTTCAGAAAGGCTCACTGGATTCCCATGTCATTTTTAGAGGTGATATATTTTTCAATGACTCCTATGAAAAAAACTCAATCCATGCTATTGATTTGTCCTTTTGTGGAAAATAGTTTCCAGAATCTCTTGAAACTCTTTCCTTGTCCTTCTCATCTTTGATATCCCATTATTTTAATTAGCCATTGTGTTTGTGAAGAATAGGTAGCATTAGATGTGGGAATGTAGATCTTTGCATTAGTATAATCTTCATCGTGAACTCCTGTATGAGCTATGATTCTCTTTATAGATAAACTACTATAGACCTATAAAGGTACAACTGTTCCAGGTGGTATAAGTCCCCAATATCCTCTGTGTAACTTAAAAGGGCATTGAAAGGGTGAAATGGTCATATCTTTAGGGCAAGAAATATCAATAGGAGCATTTCCTTCAGTAGTAGCTTATACCCAAACAATAGATTGGCTTAGATTTCTTACAATCTAAGGCTCACACAAATATTATTGTTTTAGTCCTCTAATTTTGCAGGGCCTAAGAGAGAGGCTTAATCCATTTCCCTGCTGTTGACTAGTAATGATATTGTTGCTATCCAATGTATTGACATCCATATCAAATGTAGATCACCATTGCTTAACTCAGTATTTTCCTTTCCTTCATTTAGGGTATAAGCCAGGAGTTCCTTTATTCTGAACATTCAATTTCTTTAAAAAATTTATTTTATTATTAACTACAGCTCCCAATACTACCTTCCCTCCCTCATCTTCTCCCATGCCCCTCTCCACGTCCACTTATAAGGGAGGTCCTCCTCCCCTTTCCTCTGACCCTAGCCTATCAGGTCTCATCGGCCTGGCTGCATTATCTTCCTCTGTGGCCTGGTAAGCCTTCTCTCCCAACAGGGAAAGGTGATCAAAGAACCAGCCACTGAGTTCATGTCAGAGACAGTCCCTATTCCCCTTACTAGGAAACCCACTTGGAGACTGAGCTGCCATGTGCTACATCTGTGTAGGGGTTCCAGGTTATCTCCATACATGATCCTTGGTTGGAATATCAGTCTCAGAAAAGACCCCTGGCCCCAAAAATGTTGGTTCTGTTGCTCTCCTTGTGGAGCTCCTGTCCCCTCCAGGTCTTTCTATGTCCCTCTTCTTTCAAAAGATTCCCTGCAGTCTGCCCAAAGTTTGGCTATGCATCTGCTTAGCTCAGCATCTGCTTTGATACCCTGCTGGGTGGAGTGTTTCAGAGGCCCTCTGTGGTAGGCACCTGTCCTGTCCCATATTTTCTTTCTCTTCCAAGGAATATTGAATGGCAGAGAAACACTTAAAGAAATGCTCAATATTCTTAGTCATCAGGGAAATGCAAATCAAAATGACCCTGAGATTTCACCTTACACTTTACATCGGAATGGCTAAGATCAAAATCCCAAGTGACAACACATGCTGGAGAGTCTGTGGAGAAAGGGGAACCCTCCTCCATTGCTGGTGGGAATGTAAACTTGTGGTTGCACTTTGGATTTCAATCTGGTGCTTTCTCAGACAAGTAGGAATAGTGCTTCCTTAAGATCCAGCTATATCACTCCTAGGCATATATCCAAAATATGTTCAAGTATACATCAAGGACACTTGCTCAACCATGATCATAGCAGCTTTATTTGTAATAGCCAGAATCCAGAAACAACCCAGATGTCCTTCAACTGAGGAATGGTACATTTACACAATGGAATACTACTCAGCAATTACAAGCAAGGAAAGCATGAAATTTGCAGGCAAATGGTGGGAACTAGAAAAGATCATCTTGAGTGAGGTATCCCAGAAGCAGAAAGACACACATGGTATATACTTACTTATAAGTGGATATTAGGCATATAATATAGGATAAACATGCTAAAATAAAGAAGCTAAGCAGGAAGGAGAACCCTGGGTAAGGCAACAATCCTCATTCAGAAAGGCAAATGGGATGAACATTCATTATTTTAGAGGGAAATTTATAGTGTTTATTTTTTAATATTTATTTTATTTATTATATATACAGTGTCCTGCTTGCATACCAACAAAGGGCACCAGATTTCACTACAGATGGTTGTGAGCCACCGTGTGGTTGCTGGGAATTGAACTCAGAACCTCTGGAAGAGCAACTGGTGCCCTCAACCTCTGAGCCATCTCTCCAGCCCTATAGTGTCTCTTTAATGGCCAGGTTTTGCCAACATCCGTCTTTAAACAGCATAGGTTTCTAAAGCAGCTAATTTTGCTTTATGTTTGTAGGTCCCCACATTTCTACATTACTCCAGAAAGTGCATACCATTTCCTGTGTCTCTATGAGGTCTAAATATTCCATGGGAATTATCATTGATAATTATCATTATCAAAACCCACTGTTTTAATAACAATTCTTGAATTTGTTTTCTTTTTAGTTGTTTCTCAGTAGCATCTCTGAATATCCCTGTACAATCAGCACAAGGGTCAGAGGGACCTTTCATAATTTTTATATAAATAGACTTAAAGTCAGATTCTGTACCAATTTTATCCAAGCAGCCATGGCTACAATCCTACCATATGGGAGGGCTTCAGGAAGTATATTATGTAACTGATAATCTATGAGTACTTACCTATCAGCCACTGTCTGCAGTTTATATGTGACATTTCCAGGATTGCTCCTCAGTCCTAGTTGCCAAATATTTTCATGGGCTTCATTTGTAAGCCACATTTGCCACTGAAGAAACTGGGAAATATTACGAACCATTCTAGCATTTATATAAAAATCACATGACAACCATTGTGCAGTATTGCTCCAACCAAAAAGGCATTTATGACAATATGGAGCAGTAGGTCTATAGCAAGCACAAACTTTTAAAAAAACCTTTCATCGTATCCACAGCCAAACCGTCATAAGCATTTTGCTTTTGCTAAAATTATGCTTGATATACTGAAAGCAGCTCATGAGGCCAGGGAGAAATTAGTAATGAATTCCCTTTCCCTGCAGTACCCTACCTTGCCTAGTTGTAAACCTAGTATTTTCATAGGCTCTCCTAAATCCTCATCAGGAAGTGGAGAGAATTTAAGATTAGATTATCAAATGGATCACCCCATGCTACAGGGCCATTTTCAGGCAATGGAATATAGATATCTAAAACAAATTCCAGTAAAAACTTGAAGGAGCCATCACAGGCATAGTTATCTGTAGCGCTTTCCAATTTTGCCTGAATGGATAAAAATTCTGAGGCTTCTCTCTTTATTTTTTGACCTAGCTAATGGTGGGACTGGGTATTAAAATCCCCTATTGGTATTGAGGTTTTTTCTTTAATTCTAATTCCACAATTAAAAAAATTGGTGCCTTACAGTTTTGTGAATATCTGCTTGGTATTGTGATATTTCCCTGATTAATTGATTTCTTGATTAGAATGAAGGATCGATTCTTGTCTCTTCTGGTTTTTTTACTTTGAAGCCTATTTTTTTCAGGTATTAGGATAGCAATACTTGCTATTTGACCCCATTTCCTTGAATATTTTTTCTACCTTTCACTTTAAGGTGGTTCTTATCTTTAAAGCTGATATGAGTTTCTTTTAAACAAGAGATAGATGAATTTTATTAATTTATTGCACTAGACTGTGTCATTTGATTGGAGAGTTGAGGCCATTAATATTTAGAGTTTTAATTGAAAAGAATGTGTAGATTGCAGTCATTTTGATGTTATTTTGTAGTTTTATGTCCTTTTTAAATTTTTTAACATTTTTATTTTATATTAATCACAGGTTATGTACTTTGTATCCCAGCCATAGTCCCCTACCCCATTCCCTCCCTATCCTCCCCTTCTCTCCCTCATCTCCTCCCTGCACCTTTCCAAGTCCACTGATAGGGGAGGACCTCCTCCTCTTCCATCTAACTGTAGCTTATCAGGTCTCTTTCAGGAATGGCTGCAATGTCCTCTTCTGTGGCCTAGCAAGGCTGCTCCTCCGTCGGGGGGTGGGGAGGTCGAAGAGGTTCTTTTTTAATTTTAAATGTTTTATTAATTAATTCAATTTATATCTTGGTCCTAGACTCCTCTCTCCTCTCTTCCAAGCAAAGCTTGGAGTGCTTTGCTCCAAGCTACTCTAGAGTTTCCATTGATAAATCAGAGGTTATTCTGATAGGGTTTTTTTTTTTTACATATGACTTGTGTTTTTTTCTCTTGCAGGTTTCAACGTATTTTTTATTTTTCTGTATATTAAATGTGCTGACTATGATATTAGGGAGGGATTTCTTTACTGGTCTTGACTAGTTGTATTTCTGTGTTCCTTGTATCTCTACAGTTATAGTTTACCTTAGTTTGGCAAGTTTTTTGCTTATGATATTGATAAAGGGCTTGTCTTTGCCATCTTGTTGGGATTTCTCTCTGTTATGCCTGTAATTCAATTTGACCTTTTCATGATATTTCATAGCTCCTGCCTACTTGTATTCTACACTGTTACATTTTCTTTGCCTCTTTGTCTAGATCCTCTAACTTCTCCACGAATACTGTTGTTCTATCTACTGCTCGATTCATTCTACTTGTAAGGCTTTTTCCTGAGTTTTCTAATTGATATACTGAGCTTTTTAATTCCATCTTCATTATTCAATGTCTCTGTATTTTTATTGAATTCAGATTCCAAAACCTAAATTACCTTTGTCATTTTATTCAGGTGCAAATAGTTGTATTTTCTTGGACATCACTAAAGTGTTTATTGTTTTAAAGCCTGTCTTCCTTAAATTCCTTGGATTCTTTGATAAAGTTTATAACTTTGCTTTAAAATTTTTGTTCTAGAGTTCACCTCTATCATTCCCATTAAAGAACACTTCTAAAAGACTAGAGGGTTTGATGGGAAACATGCTGTTTGGGCCACTGGTTTTGTTGTTGTTATTTTGTTTTGTTTCTGTGATTGGACTGAGCATGTGGCCTGTAGCTATGTGTCTGATGTAATAATCTGGCCTTGTTTATATTAGGCTAGTGCAGAGGGATGCACAACTTGACTTAGGCCAAGTAATAGTGATGAATGAGCTGTTTAAATGGACCAGAAAATGGTGGCTCCTAAATCACAGGTATAGAGTGAGTCTAGACAAAGTAGACTCATGAATAAAGAGGGTTCATGACTACAGATCTTCAAATCAACTTCTGGGTTTCCAGATGTAGGAGGATGGACAGAAGGGACAAAGGGAAGAAGGGACTTGCATGGGAAAGGTGGCTCACACAAAAGAGGATTTCCAAGGCCATGTGTCTCTACCTAGGTTTGTGGGTATGCCGATGAAAGTGAATTAAGATAAATGCGTGGAAACAGAAGAGGGTTCTTGCCTAGGAAAGGTGGCTCATTCATGAAGAGAGTTTGTAAGCCACAGTTGGAGTGAGGCTTATGGTTTTGCAAGTGGCAGTTTGTGGTAAGAGTTAGGAAAAGGAAGAATCAATTTACTCAGGGAAGGTGGCTTGAGCACTGATGTGGTCTATTTTGGAGAATGTTAACATGGTGCTGAGAATAGTAAAGTTTATTAGTGTTTAAATGGAACATTCTGTGGATAACTATTTGGTTTATTAATCAGCTAACTCCATCGTTTCTTTGTTTAATCTTTGCATTGATGGCCTGTCTAGTGGTGACAGTAAGTGTCTTGATTTGTTTTCTATTGTTGTGATAATGCACCATGACCAGAAGCAACTTGGAGGTGGGATGTTTCACCTTCCCTCTAGCCCATCATCAGTGAAGCCAAGAAAGGAATTCAAGGTAGGAACATGGAGGCAGGAGCTGAAGCAGATACCATGGAGACATGCTGCTTACTGGCTTACTGCTCACGCTTGACCAGAGTGCTTTCTTTTTTTTCCTTTTTTTTAATTATTAATTAATTTATTTTTATCTCAATCACAGGTTAGGTACTTTGAATCCCAGGCGTAGCCCCCTCCCCCATTCCCTCCCACCCTCCCACTCCCTCCCTCATCTCCTTCTTCCCCGCCCCCTCCAAGTCCACCCACAGG
>JAQQSO010004154.1:0-13007 GCA_028658305.1 Pachyuromys duprasi | reverse complement strand
GGAATAGTGATTCCTCAAGACCCAGCTATACCACTCTTAGGCATATATCCAAAAGGTGCTCAAGTACACAACAAGGACATTTGCTCAACTATGTTCGTATCTGCTTTATTTGTAATAGCCAGAACCTGGAAACAACCCAGATGTCCCTCAGTTGGGGAATGGATACAGAAATTGTGGTACTTTTACACAATGGAATACTACCCAGCAATTAAAAAGGAGGAAATCATGAAATTCGCAGGCAAATGGTGGGACCTGGAAATGATCATCCTAAGTGAGGTATCCCAAAAGCAGAAAGAAATTTATGGTATATACTCACTTATATAGTCCTATAGGATAGGAAGTTCATGCTGTAATCTATACACCTAGGGAAGATATACAAGAAGGAGGACCCCAGGTTGGTATGATCAATGATCATTTAGATGAACCAATGGGATGGATATTGAATGGAGGGTAATACAAGCAACAGGACAGGAGCATACCAAAGAGGGCCTCTGAAAGAATCAATATAGCAATGTATCAAAGCAGATATTAAGAATCACAACCAAGACTTCGGCAGAGGGCGGGGAATAATAATAAAAATAGGGGAAGTTAATAAGACTTGCGGAAAACAAGAGCTCCACAAAGACCAAACTGAGCAGGGCACAGGGGTTTCCTATGGGACAGTTTCTCCAACCAAGGACCATGTATGGACATGTCCTAGAACCCCCGCTCAGAAGTGGCCCATAGTAGCTCGGTATCCAACTGAAGATCCTAGTAAGGGGAACAGGGACTGTTTCAGACATGAACTCAATAGCTGGCTCTTTGACTCTTTCCCCTTTTACTCTAGCCGGGGAGTAACAGCCTGGCTAGATCCCAGGGGAGGACATTGTAGCCAGCCCTGAGGAGACAAGATGAACTGGGGTCAGATGGAAGGGGAGGAGATCCTCCCCTGTAGGTGGACTTGGAGGGGGCGTGGAGGAGATGAGGGAAGGATGGGAAGAGTGGGAGGGGGCTACGCCAGGGATGCAAAGTACCTAACCTCTGATTGATATAAAAATTATAATATATATATATATAAAATTTAAAGTAAAAAAAATTATGACTCAGCAATAGATTACAATATCTATCTTTTAAAAAAAAGTAGAGAGAGGGCTACCTGGGGTAATGGGGGAGGCCTTACACTTAGGGGGTGAGGGCTTCTTTTTGGTTGAAGAGTGTAATATAGGGTTAGGTCACACAGCTACTTGAGGGCCAGTAGGGGGAGCTTTAGTTAATTTTATTCTGAAGGTAAGGCCAAAATCAGGACCATTTTTATATAATCTTAGTCCCTACTCAAATCCTCATCTGGTCCAATCTTGTTGTTTACCTGATTCAGTAAACTGGACTAGGAGGACATTACACCATCCCCCACTATTAGAAGTTGGTTTATAGTCTTGGGGAATCTCGGAAGGGTAAACTCCCCAATTGGTTGGTTGGAGGGAGGATGACCTTCTTTTAACTGTTATGTAGTCCCAAGAGGAGGTCGGATTCCACTAGGTGTCCCCAGTGGTTTCACAGCCCCAGGAAGCGCAGAAGTAAGTGCAGGAGGCATATCCACATTTGTTGTTTAGGCCTCGATTGCCATGTGCGCCAAGGCAAACATAAAGGCCTCCACTATGGGCCTGCAAAAAGGCTCTTTCTGAAGGGCTTGCACAACCTGGCATGGTTTCCCAAGTACGACCATTATTAGGTGCCTTGGGCTGTGGAAGATAAGTATCCGGTGTTCCCCAAGAGGGGTCGGCTCCTAAAGCCAGCTTGCAAAGGTCAGGTGTAAGGGTAGGCCAGGGGATACTTGCGGAAATGGTGGAGTTGCTCCAAGCTATGTCACCTGCCTGATTGATGACTAACCAGGTATAATTGAAAAGTTGATCCTGGGAGGAGCCCAACGCCTGCGAGCCAAGGCTTAACAGCAGCCACAGGAAAAACATTTTCTGAAATTAAGCACAATTAGATGCTTCCTCAGGGTGATCAGAGGGATCCCTGGGCAGATTAAATTATTTCACTAACCTTTCAGGCAGCCATCTGGCATTTCCTGCAGTAGTATCATAAATGCAGGCATGTCCTTTTCCCCAATAAGGACTGGGTCAGGACCCTGCCACTTAAAGGTCAATGGGTCTTTCCAAAGGGCTTGTGCATAGTTTTGGGAGGTAGTGGGTTGCCATAGGCCATCTGCTGCAGATTTTCCCTCTTTGTCCAAGGTAATAAAGTTTAATACAAAAAGTGCATGGTTGAGCAATTTTTTGTGGTTTCCTGTAATAGGGAACAGAATTCCCCCATTACTTTGTAATTTGGTAATCATACTTTTGAGCATCTGATGAGCTCTCTCAACAATTCCCTGGCCCTGAGGGTTACAAGGAATGCCTGTAATATGCTTAATGCCCAATTGTAAACAAAACTGTTTAAGGCTACTGCTGGTATATCCAGGTCCATTATCAGTTTTTATTACCTTAGGTTGATTTAATATGTTTAAGCGTGATAAAACATGGCTAATAACATTTTTGGTACCCTCGCCTGCCTGTGGTGTGGCAAATATAAATCCACTATATGTATCAACAGTAACATGGACATACTTTAATTTGCCAAAAGCGTTAATGTGTGTTACATCCACCTGCCATATTTCTCCCAGGACAAGGCCACGGGGGTTAACTCCTAGATGTACCTAAGGTAGAAATGTTACACAGCCTTTACAATTTCGAACTATCTGCCTTGCTTGTTCTCTAGTTATCTTGAATTTTTGCCTAAGGGTCTGAGAATTGAGATGATGTAAGTCATGGGCCTGTTGGGCCTGAGTTAGGGGATCAAATAACTGTAGTAATTTTCTGTGCCAGCCCCGCAAAGCTGTGTTGCACCATCTACCAAATCATTGCCTTGTGCTAGAGGGCCTGGCAATCCAGAGTGTGAGGAGGGATCCAAGTCTCCTCTAAGAATGTCAAAAAGGGGTTTTAACTCACAGGTGGTTATTTTAAGATATGGCCTCAGCCAATTAATATCCCCCAAAAGTCGTTGGAAATCGTTTAAGGTGTTAAGAGCATCCCTCCTCAACTGAATTTTTTGAGATATAACCTTATGGGGAAAAAGCTCAACGCCTAAGGATAAATGTGGGGGTTGGAGTTGAACCTTATCTGGGGAGATTTGCAAGCCTCCACGTTGTAAGTTCGTTACAAGTTGCTGAGAAACAGGATGTAACTGTGAGGCATCCAGTCCAGATAAAAGAATATCGTCCATATAATGTATAATATAAAGGGAGGGCCACTGGAGGCGAAAGGGATCTATAGTCTGGGCAACAAACTTTAGACAGAGAGTGGGACTATTTGTCATACCCTGAGGCAAAACCCGCCATTGGAAGCACAGCATGGGGCCAATGAAATTTACAACGGGGAGAGTAAAAGCAAAGCATTTACAATCCTCAGGGTTAAGAGGAATGGAGAAAAACAATCTTTGAAGTCTATAACTATTTTATGAAATCCTTTTGGGATAGCAACGGGGGAAGGCAAAGCACCCATAGGAACCATGGTTTTATTAATTTCTCTAAGGTCTTCCAAGAGTCTCCATTTAACCAACTTTTTTTTTTTTTTGTATAACAAAAATGGGTGTATTCCAGGGAGAGGTGGATGGTTCAATATGTCCAGCAGTCAATTGTTCCTGCACTAACTCTATGGCTGCTGATAACTTTGTGGGTAGAAAGGGCCATTGATCTACCCATACAGGGTTGTCACTTTTCCAAGTGATTTTATCCGCCTGCGGTGCAGGAGGTGTAATGGCCCTCAGGAAAATGCTGAAAACCCAAGCCTGATCGATCAATTTTTTGTTGTGGAATAATAGGTTGGGTCATACCCTGATTGCTCTTTCCCAAGCCCTGTCCTGGTAGAAAGCCTTGATGAGGCATTTGGCCGGTGACAGTCTCATTAGGGCTACACATAATTAATTTCATTTGATTGAGAAGATCTCGTCCCCACAGATTAATGGGCAATTTTTAAAATTACAAATGGGTGGATTGTACCTGAGTTACCCTCTTGATCATCCCAAGTCAGAATTTTTGAACTTTGTAGGGTATTGTTAGATTGGCCAATACCCTGCAAGTGTGTTAAAGAAGGTTGGAGGGGCCAGGCTGAAAGACAGTGGTCCCATGAAATAACTGTAGCGTTAGCCCTCGTATCAATAATGCCTGTAAACCATCTTTTGTCTAATTGAAAACCTAACGTGGGCCGATCATGGGTAATAGCCTTGACCCAGTAAACATCAGAGGAGCATGGTTTAGTGGCCCTCCGGGGTCCATGAAGGACTGGGCTTTTGGTCTGCAAGGAGAGAGGGAGGGCCTGATCTACTCTTTGTCCCTTAGCAATGGATATGGGCCCCAAGATGGAGCAGGCTAAGACTTTTATCTCTCTGGTGTAGTCATCGTCCACCACCGAGGGCTGAATAGTAAGCCCTTTAAGGGTGGAGGATGCCCTGCCCAAAATTAAGAAAAACATGCCTGGGGGAGGAGTTCCAGAAATCCCAGTAGGGAAGGTTTGAACTCTGTCCTCGGGTTTTAATATTGTGTCGGTGGAGGTACACTGGTCCAATCCTGCACTCCCTGTGGTGGCTCAGTGAAGTTGGGAGGGTTGTTGTGGCCCGAGGAAGGGGCCTGAGCCTGCTCTGGACTGGTCCCCAAAGCTGGTTGGAATGGAATGGTTCTCGAGGCGTGAGGCTGGCCCCTCCATCCGTTTCCCGGAACTGAGGGGAATGGGGGCAGTAGGTTGGTTGTTATGTCTGTTTTAGAACAGCATTGGTTTGCCCAATGCTTACCCCTTTGACATCTGGGACAGACTGTAGTAGGCACAGGAGTGCCAGGCAATAAGGCAAGGTTATTGGGAGCTCTACTAGGTACTCCCATTACCTTTGGGCATTGTTTAGCAAAATGTCCGGGCTGCCCACATTTTAAGCATCCTTTACATGGATTTACCGCTTGTAAGACTGCCCCAATGGCCAAATTGACACGCTGAGAAATTTTATGAGAAAGGGAATCAACCTCAGAACAGAGTCTAATAAAATTGTTAAGATCTTTATCTTTAGTATGTCCCCGAAGAGCAGCCTTACTGGCTGCATTGGCATTTTCAAAGGCCAAATGTTTTAAAAATTTACTATTAGTTTCATTGGGGCCCAAAATTCTTTCTGCTGCTTCTATAAATCTGCCAACAAAATCATGATAAGGTTCCTGATGTCCCTGTATAATTTTTGTCAATGGGGTTGTGAGGGACCCTTTTGCAGGGACTGTCCTCCAAGCCCCAATGGCAGCTTCCTTAACTTGGGCCAAGAGCCAGATGGGTAGTTTAGCTTGGCAGCTCCCGGCTACATATTTGCCTTGTCCAGTGAGCTTATCATAAGTCCACAAAGGCTCTCCTCTAGAATTATTTTGATTTTGTCTAGCAAAGGTGTGACATCTATCAAGGAAGTCAGCCTTCCAAGTGAGAAATTATCCTCGTGAAAGGACTGCTTGGGTCACTCGGAGCCATTCTGCGGGGGTAAGATACCCACTTCCAGAGAGATTTTCCAGCATGGAAATAGTAAAGGGAACATTGGACCCATAATTCTTAACTGCATTAATTAATTCTTTAAGGGGCTTAAATTTAAGTTGTTTAAATTGTGCTATTGGCTGGTTAGATTTTAGTCCCTTTAATATTATTTTTTGGTCATCCAATTCCTCGGTTTCCTCATACTGAGATTCCGCAGCTTCACCCTCCTCTTCACCCTCTTCCTCATCTCCCGATTCTTTAGCCTCTTTATCCTCTGAGCCATCCTCCTCAGAGGACTGGACTTCCCTAGATCTTTGGCGAGTTATAACAGGGAAGGTAAAAACAGGCTGTGGCTTAGATTTAGAGGCCTTTTTATGTTCTTTGACAATTTGGGGGATATGTTTTTTAGGGTGTCCGGTAAAGAGTCCTTTTGAAGGTCTCTTAAAGAGAGGCACATTGCACCGAAAGATCAATGTATTCACACTGTAAAGAGAAGACCTCACAAAGTTCAGATACCTGCTTACTAATGTCCTCTTTGGCCTTTAAAAACAAAGAGGTTTGGGATGAGGGAGGAGAGAGTACAGGCGCTCAAAAATTAGGAGCAGAGGGATAAGGCGGCCGATTAGCAAGAATGAGCGGCCAGTCGGGGTTGTGATATTTTGCAGCCTCTTCCTCCAAATCGCTTTCCTCCGAGGGGTCCAATCGGTCAGGGTCATTTTTAGGAAACACAGGAAAGGCAAGACTCTTTTCAGCAGAAGAGGGGATAGTCTCACTACATTCAGGGAGGGGGGGGATATAAAGACTTATGAGTTTTAGGACGGGTGCCCTGTTCCTCAGAAAAGGACATTGGAATAACAACAGAGGGACATGGTGAGGGAGGTTTTAAATTTTTGGCTGAATGGGAAGATTTTAGGGAGCAGACTGAAGGACTGTGTGAGAGGCCTTTAATAAAATTTTCGGCCATGGAAACTATTTTACTGAACTCGGAACTTGAGGACTTAATAATATCTCTAATAAGAGTCCAATAACTAAAGGTCTGCATGGGGACTGTATGTAATAATTTACTGACACAGGCTCCAACCTTATCCCTTTTGGTAGGATTAATCTCTGGTCCTTCTACAACAAACCAAGGACAAACTTCTGACACAAAGACAAAAAATCTAATTGGATCCTTCTTTTTGACTATAATTCCTCTTTCCCTGAGAGAGGCCTTGAGGTCATGAATGAAGACCGCCTCTTTTGATAATTTTTGGCCCATTTCTATAGACGGAGATGTCACTTACCTAACATGTCTTTTTCTGGTGAGCAGCAAGAACACACCTTGATGAGTTGCCATGGGCTGAAAGTCACTTTCAGTTTACTGTGGCATTGACACTGTTGATCCGGATCTCTCCATTGAAGTCTCTGTCTGGCAGTGGTCCTTACCACAGGCCCCACGGGGGCACCACTTGCCCCAACCGTCAGGACCTAGTTATTTGTGGGGTCCGAGGGGAACCAAGCCTGAAAGAAAATGGGCAAGAAAGAAGAACTAGACCAAGCAGTGCCTTGTCAAGGTCTGTTTATTGTGCAAAATGTAACAGCTTAAAGCAGGAAAAAGGAGGAAATAGGGAGGGGAAAGATAACATTGTTGTGGCTGGAGCGGTTCTGCCTGGGTCCCTCTGTGGTTTTCCCGGAATGTCCAGGCCTTTTGGTTTCCAGGAAGCCATGTGATCCCAAAGGTCATCTGTTAGACAATCACCAGATCATCAGGAACAAGGAAGTCTTGCTTATATGTTTTTACTCGGGGCAGCCAGTCTCTGGCAGTGTTAGGCTTTGAAAAAAAAGGCACTGGACATCAGAATCTGAGGCCCCACAATGGTTGGAAATGCACCAGGAGCATGGCGTATCTTACCTGAAGTATCAAACTTGTCAGTGTGTATATGACATCATGTATGAATATGTTTCAGTATGTCAGTTAGTGATTGTGAAAGATTCAGTGTCTAGTTTATCAGCTTTCTATATATTTGAACAGACTAACAATTGATTGTGTATTAGTGTGTAAAAATATTGACTTTGAATTTGTGTTGTGTGTGTTAGTGAATCTGTTAACACATGATCAAATGAAGATCAGTGTGATTGTCTCTAGAGTAATGAATGCATATATCTGAGTTTTAGTAATTTTCAAGTGTTAGTGAAAATGTGGGTTTTGTTTGAATGGGTGACATATTAATGTACATGTTAATAAATGCACATTATTGTGTGAATATGTGACTGTATAAATGCATATCAGAGAATCTATATGTTTTGAGTACATTCTTTTATGAATGTGAAAACATGAGAATGAATAGTTGAATACATATGAGTTTGTTGTTGTATTGTGAGGATGAGTAACAACATAATTGTGTGTAGGAGTAAATTTGTGTGAATACATAATAATTGGTGGGATATTTTTCATTTCACTGAGGAATTAAATAACAGTGTTGAAAAGAAAGCAGAGCAAGAGACAATTGACTTTCAAAACCAAACCAAAACAGAAACAGCCATGAGACTGAGACTCAACAAAGTATGTGAATTAAGGATGGTAGCTCCCAGACAAGCAAGCTTAATGGCTAGCCTTCATCACTCCTATACCAGTCCTGGAACATTCCTATTTTCAGATTGTCTACCATTGTTTACTTTGTCATTGCCTTGCTTAAATTCAATATGAGTATCCTTGCTTGCATCTCTCTGTGGTTATTTGTGTTCCTTTCTTCTTGCAGGACTAGAATGGCTGGAGCTCATTATTATGCATATATTTTACTATATGTAAGAAATTCCACACAGATTTCCAATGTTATTGTGGACATTTCCTGGGTCCTTTAACGATGTTTATATTGTCAGCTTTGCACTTTATACAGTCTGTTACATCATTCATTATGGCATCTTTCTGTGGCATTTCACTTTTTTTTAAAATTTAATCACAGGTCATTCACTTGTATCCCAGGTGTAGACCCCTCCCTCTTTCCCTCACAATCCCACCCTCCTTCCCTCATGTCTACCCTGCCCCCTTCTGAGTCTACTGATAGGGAGGTCCTCCTCCCCTTCCATCTGAACCTAGCTTATCAGGTTTCTTCAGGACTGGCTGCAATGTCCGTATCTGTGGCCTACCAAGGCTGCTCCTCACTCAACACTAAAGCTTTAAAGTTTTTGTGAATGTGGTATTTGTGTGAATGCTGATGTTCATGAATGTTGATGTACATGAATGTGAAAACTGATGACCAGCATCAGGTGTCTTCCTCTTTGCTCTCCACTCATTTTTTTCAACTTTGAAAAGATTTATTTTATGTGCTCACATGTTTTGTCTGCATATGCACCACATGCATGCCTGTGGAGGTCAGAAAAACATGTCATATCTCCATGTACTGGAGTGACAGATGTTTGTGAGTTACCCACTGTAGCTGCTCAAACTGAACATGAGTCCTCCAGAAAGCAGCGAGTTTTCTTAACCACTATCCTGCCCCATCAATATATGTTTTCACACAAGGTTTCTCACTGAAACCAGGAGCTCACTGATTTTACTAGGGTGAGCTCCAAGGATTTGTCTTCATCTCTCTTATTCTGTGATTTTAGAACATGCAGCAGCACCAGTTATTTACATGAATGCCAGGGATCCAAATTCAGGTCTTATTTAATTATCCTATCACATCAGTTCTGTTACACACAGGCATGCACACAAACTCACATATTCACATGCACAGGAACATGCTTGTGAACACATATTATATAAATGATGTCTACACAGCCTAGACTCCATATATGTGATGTCTGTTAGTTGGGTTGTTTTAGTTAACATGACAATCTACAATTTCACTCACTTGTTAACTTTCTTTCTTTGTAGCTGAAGAAAAGTCAGTTATGTAAATATACCACATTTTCTTTGTCTGCCTTCTGCTACAAACCGCCACACCAACTCTGGTCTCTCCTAACTGCTACAAAAAACACAGACACCAAATTGCACACACCCTCTTCCTATGCCATTATATTTATACTCTCCAGAGCCCTCAGCCCTCTCCTTGCAGCACTTGGAAGGCTCTTTCAAGCAGTCAAAAGCCAAGCTCTGCAAGAGACAAATACCTGTGCACAAACTACAGCTAACTAAAATCCCACTCTTTGGGATTAAAACAAAAGCATATTGCATATTTACATAACTTATAAACCAAAACCCCCATTACAGTTTTAGTATCAAACTCTTTTTTTTAAATGTGTATGTGTGTTTGCCTGTTTCTCTGTATGTACATCACTTGCATACAGTGCCCATTCAGGTCAAAAGAGGACATCTATTTCCTAGAACTAGAGATACAAGTGAATGTGTGCCACCTGCTGTGAGTGTTGGAAAGTGAAGCTGGGTCCTATAAAAGATCAGCCATCATTTCAGTCCCTTGTTTTCTTTCTGTAACTTTTTAATTAAATTGTTACTTTTTATGTTAGTTACATTTTATTTGCTTTGCATCCCAGCTGTAGCTGCCACCCTAATTCCATCCCAATTCCCTCCTCCCTACCTCATCTCCTCCCATGCCCTTCCCTAAGTCCACTGATAGGGGAAGGTCCTCCTCTCCTTCCATCTGAACCTAGCCTATCAGGTTTCATCAGGACTGGCTGCAATGTCCTCCTCTGCAGCATGGCAAGGCTGTTCCTCCTTCAGGGATGGTGGTCAAAGAGCCAACCACTGTGTTCATGTCAGAGACATTCCCTCTTCCCCTTACTGTGGTACCCACTTAGATACTGAGCTGCCATTGGCTTCACCTGAGCACAGGTTCGAGATTAAATAGGTAAATAGATCTTTGTTGGAATATCAGTCTCAAAAAAGACCCCTGTGCCCAGAAATTTTGGTTATATTGCTCTCCTTGTGCAGTTCCTGTCCTATCCAGGTCTTACTAACTCCTCCTTCTTTCATATGATTCCCTACACTATACCCACTGCTTTAATACCCTGCTGGTTAAAGTCTTTCAGAGACCCTCTGTGGTAGGCTTCTTTCCTATTTCTTGTTTTCTGCTTCTTCCAATGTCCATCCCATTTGTCTTTCTAAGTGAGGAGTGATCAACTTACCCAGGGTCTTCCATCTTGTTTAGCTTCTTTAGGTGTACAGATTTTAGTATGTTTATCCTGTCTTATAGGTCTAGTATCCACTTATAATTGACTATATTCATAATAGCCAGAACCTAAAAACAACCGAACTTTCTATCAACAGAGGAATGGATGCAAGGAACTGTGGTACATTAACACAGTGGACTACCACGCAGCAATTAATAAAAGGAAATATGCAAATTTGCAGCAAATGGTCAAGATCAGTACCTTATTTTCTAAGACACAATATTATTCAATAATTCCACATAAAAAGAAATTTGAATATTTTTGCATCCCTCCCCATCACCTCTCAAATCCACCTCAATTTCGAAACCTACCCAACTTTTGGTGAAGTTTTTAACCTGAGATACATGAGTGCTGCCTATGAACAATCATGTGGGGCTGACCACTCTCTGAAGCTTTGGAGCATTTCAGACCAATCATGGGCCATACTCCTGAAGAAAGCTAACTGTCCTTCTCTCAACCTCTATAACTTGCCAATACTGTCA
This sequence comes from Pachyuromys duprasi, assembly GCA_028658305.1. Lineage (NCBI taxonomy): Eukaryota > Metazoa > Chordata > Mammalia > Rodentia > Muridae > Pachyuromys > Pachyuromys duprasi. Next base: position 1,903 of record JAQQSO010004154.1, on the reverse strand, counting down.
ATCTCACCAGCTCCCTCCATGCTGTGATTTCATCTGGCTTGAGGTTGCATGGGTCTGGTACATGCTGTCAAAATGGTTTAAGTATCCTCTTGGGTTTTAACAGAAAGCAGTATCTTCAGCAACAGGACAACCCAAGATGTAGTTTCTGAAGCTGCACATGTCTGCACAAGTAGCTCCATCCAGCTGATCTCCTCTCCCCTTGAATGGACTTTGTTCTTCAGAATATTATGAGAGTAACACATCCAGGAGAGACAGTTGAGCAACAACACTCTCCTGTTGGCGCTGTCAAGTGCAAGGACATATTAAAGGGGTGTAAAGCAAACAGTGTTCAGCCATCCTCATTTTCTCTGTGAAAGACTGGGTACTTACATTCACCATCAGAAGTTTCATCTCCAAGGTGTCTATGAGAAGCCTCAGCTCTTGAACCACAGAATTCTCCCAAGAGAACCTCAGCATCTCAAGTTTCTAAAGTGAAAAGACATGTGCAGAAATCAACCCTGCTCATCTTGTCATACAAATGTGACCAGCAATATTAAAAAGGGAGGAAATGCTATAAAAAAGATGGTTTTAATTACTCCAAAACAAGCACACACCATATACAAGAAGAAGTTGAAAACACCCACCAAAATGAAACAGACATAACCATTCCTCAACCCACTGCTTAATGTTCAAATGATGTGGTATTAATTGTGGGTATGGCTCAGGGGAAGGGTGCTTGGCTACCATGCATGAGATCCTGGAACACCTCTAAACCACACAGGAAAAAGAAAAGCAAAAGTAGCCAAATGGAAACAGTGAACAAGAGTCATGAGCTCGTTTATTGCCACTCACCCACTTCAATGTGAGCGGGAATAGCTTTTCCTGTCTATGACCAATGTACACCATAACATTAAACCTCAATGTTTCTTAGACCACCACCCCTGCCAAACACACACATTGCCTTTAGCAGGAACAGCACACATCATATACAATTTTTTTCAGGTTGAAATCATTTTTAACTTATTTTTAGTTTTTGCACATTGTTGCCTGTATGCCTGTGTGAGGGTGTCAAATCTGGGACTTAGAGACAGTTGTGAGTTGCCATGGGGGTCCTAAGAATTGAACCTGAGTCCTATTGAAGTCAGAGCTCTTAATTTCTGAGCCATCTCTCCAGGCACCTAAATGGTTTTGTTACACCCAGAGGGGAGATTCTAAAACTTCCCTCTTCCATAGTCCAGTGATGTGGTGACCATAGAAGCAGGGACAACAAAGAGATCTTAAGGTTGGAATGGGCAAGGAAGTTTCTGAGCCACTGAGTTGTCAAAAGAATACTTCAGCAAGAACAGACACTGGAATTATGTGTTTGTGTGTGTATGTGAGAGATAGGGGTCAATGATCAGAAAATAGAGGATGAATTCTTTAAACTCAGTTGTTTTGGGTCGTCTTAATTACTCTGGTTGATCAAAATTTTAAGAGCAATGTGAATGAGCCTGTTCAAGTCAAGTCTGAATAAATCCAAAGAATGCCATATTAAATTCTTCTATAAAAAACTATGACAACTGGATATCTGTATGCAGAAAAATGAAAATAGATCCATATTTATCACCTTGCACAAAGCTAAAGTCCAAGTGGATCAAAGACCTCAACATAAAACCAGACACACTAAACCGTCTAGAAGAAAAAGTGGGAAAGACCCTAAAACTCACAGGCACAGGAGACTTCTTCCTGAATAGAACACCAACAACACAGGCTCTAAGATCAACAATCAATAAGTGGGACCTCATGAACCTGAAAAGCTTCTGTAAAGCAAAGGACACTGTCATCCGAACGAATCGACAGCCAACAGATTGGGAAAGGATCATTACCAATCCCACTTCTGACAGAGGGCTAATATCCAGTATATATAAAGAACTCAAGAAGTTAA